>VZZY01022711.1:0-14252 GCA_013400335.1 Eurystomus gularis
CCGAAGTTGACGTGACCCTGCCCACGACCGAGATCCAGGCTCCTGCTTTAGAGGTTGTCTTAGATTCCCCCTCTGGGAAAGAGGATGATATGGGTAAACCGAAAGGTTCTTTATTTAGAATGCCTAAGGTTTCTCTTTCCAGAATTTCAAAACCACAGTCTCATAGTAAATCTAGCATTGATTTTTCTGCGTCAGAAGCTCTTTGTTATTCTGTAACAGAGGAAGCTCCCTCTGTTCTTTCAGGCAGTGTCGAATCGAAGCTTGTTCCTGACAATAAGGGAGATAGTAGCTCTAAAAATATTAAATTCAAAATTCCTAGTTTAGGTTTCTCCAAAGTTGATATTGGTTCTTCTAAAATTGAACAGGATTCCCCATTACCAAAAGGGGATATTACTCTTACTAAATATCAAATAAATCTAGCTGCATCTGAATTAAAATTATCATCGCTTCCTGGTGAGGATCTTTCAGTAACAGATTCTGAAATATTAAATGGGGCTGGTTCTTTGGAGAAAGAAAGTCTGAAGCAAGGAGAGAAAACACCAGCTGCTGAAATATCTATTAGTGATGCAGAGTTTACAGTTAAATTTCCTAAATTCCGAAAACCAAAATTTGGAATTTCTTGGCCTAAGGGAAAACAAGCAGAAAGTGACATTGTTTCCAAAGTGGAACCTGAAATTTCCAAGGGAAGATTAACATCTGATATGGTTGATAATACTACTGAAGGACCAACTCATATCTCTGATGCTGAATTTAGTGTAAAGCTGCACAAGCCCTCACTTGAATTTGTTCTGGACACACCAACACTGGATGTCAGTCTCCCATCAATGGATGTTACTGTGCCACAGTTGGAAGCTGAAATCCATCACCCAGATTTACAGTGCAAGGCAGAACAGGAAGTCTTTTCAGGAGAGAAGGACACTCAGGAGAAAGAAAAAAAAATTAAATCATCAAAATTCAAACTGCCTTCATTTAGCTGGTCTCCAAAGAAAGAAGCTATTGCTCCTTCTGAAGCTGAGGGACACATGGAAGAACCCACCTTGTCTACTTTATCTGGAGACACAGAATCGGAGTTAACGTTTCCTACCCCTGAGAATCAATACCTTCATATGGAATTTGATACATCAACAGAAAAAGATGGTGAAAAGGGCAGAAACAAGAAGTCACAATTTATGATGCCAAAGATCCCATTTCCTAAAATTAAGGGTCAGAAAGTCCAGGTTTCTCTGCCCATACTGGAAACTGATGTTTGTGGTCCCAAACAAGAAAAAGAAGGTGTTTCAGTACAGAAATCTGAGAAAGAGAGCAACAGAGAAGGGGCAGGAATGGACATAAAAATGCCAGAAGTTACAGTCCCGACTTTGGAATTTTCCAAACCAGAAGTCAAAGCTCCCCAAATGGAGATGGATATTAGTATGCCTACAGATGACCTGACATTGAAATCAGCTGCTGCTAATGCCAGCCTCTCCACCTCAGATATTAAGATGGTAACTGAAGGCTCCTTTGAGATGAAGAGTCCTGATAAAAGTGTTGAAAGACCATCAAGGGAAATTGCTGTGGGTGATGTAGAAATAAAAATTGAAGGTCCTGAAGGGAAACCAAAAATGTCTAAATTTCAAATGCCAAAGTTTGGAATTACACATTCTAAAGGGAAAGGGTCAGAAAAGGTCAGCCAATCCAAATCAGAAGTAAAGGTTCCCCAATTAAAAACAATGGTAGAAATAGCTGATATTGCTGTTGAAGCACCAAATTTGGAGGTGGAATGTGGTACAAGAACAGAAACTCAAAGCCCTAAAGTGAAAATGACCAAAGCTGACAGTAAGGCATCAGAGGCTGATGTTCACCTCCCACCAGCTGACTTTTCTATTGAAAAAACAGACAGTGATATTCAGGATTCAGATGCGGCACTAAAAATCAAAGGGGAAATAAAGCAAGATGGAGATGAAGAGAAAGAAGGACATTTCAAAATGCCAAAATTCAAACTTCCATCCTTCAGTTGGTCACCAAAGAAGGAAGCAAGTGTTAAACCAGATTCAGGAGCAAATTTGGAAGATCATAAACTTGCTGTAATGTCAAGCAGAATAGACACAGAAGTGAGAGGAACTGCAGCTGATGAACAAGGTACTGAACCAGCCCCTGATCTGGAAATATCTGCAGGAAAAGTTGAGCAAAAAAGTCCAGTTAAAAAGCCTCAATTTGTCATGCCTAAAATTTCACTCTCCAAGATCAAGGTTCCCAAATCTCAGAGTCATTCACCAAAAGTTGAAGCTGATGCTACTATTCCTAAAATGGAAAGAGAGAGTGATGATTCCATACAGATACCTGATATAGAAAGAAGTCGTTCTGAAAATACAGATGAAGGGGCACAAATAAGCATAAAACTGGCTGATGTTAAGATCTCCACTCTGGAGTTTTCTAAAATAGAAACTGGAGTCCCCCAAGCTGAAATGGGAGTCAGCTCAGCAAAGACTGATGCTGCCCTGCCTCCCTCAGAGGGGAGTTTTCAACAGGTTGCCCTAAAGTCAAGGTCTACAGATGAAGATATTAAAAAAACAGGTATTAAGATCCCCAGAGGAGAAGCTTCAGTTGAACTGAGGAGCCCTGAAATAGTAACAGAAAGATCATCAGTTGTGGATATAAGAAAGATGAAACTGGAAGGTCCTGAAGGAAAGATTAAAATGCCCAAATTCCAGAAGCCAAAGTTTGGAATCTCCCTAACGAAAGGGAAGGGCCCAGATGCAGAGACCAGTTCTCCAAAAACAGAAGCTGAGCTACCCCAGCTAAAAATTAGAGACGAAATTGCTGACATTGCTGTGGGAGTTCCGGCATCAGAACTTACATCTGATAGATCAGATCCTGGAGTAGGTGTCTGTAAGATAAAAACACCCCAAGTTCTGACAGCTGGCATTGAAGCTCCGAAGGTAGACATAAGCTCCCAGTCAGTTTCTAAACCAATGACAGAGGGAGCTATTGAGAGCCTTGAGGAGAAAGAAATCAAATTAAAGGAAGAACGTGAAGTAAAAGCTGAAGAAGTTCAGACTGAAGAACATCAGGGATGGTTTAAAATGCCAAAATTCAGAATACCTGCATTTGGCAGGACAACCTTAAAGGAAAAAAAAAGTGATGCTGATAGTGAAAGTATGGAAAAAGCTCAGGCAGGCATTCCCTCTGCCAAAGTACAAACTGAAACAAGTATTCCTGAAAATACCTTCTTATTTCCACACACAGTCACTGAAATTTCTATTGGAAAAGAAGAGATTTTAAAATCAGGAGATTCTCTGAAGAGTTCTGATGTTACCTTGTCAAAGATAGAAGGAGATATTTCATTATCCACAGAAAGAACAGATAGTAGAGTGAATATTCCAGAAACTGAAACTTATGCAGACATAGTTAAGCACAGTGTTGAAGGACAAAAAATGCATATTTCAGAATTCACAGTGTCTTCAGCAGAATTGTCTAAATCATACCTAAGTGCCTCAGAAATTGACAAAGACAACAGTTTAACAAATAGGTTTCCTACATGTGCTCCAACTCCTCAAGAGCATAAAGTCAAATCACAGGATACAGAAGTCCCAAAACTAGAAAGTTCCACTAAGTTAGAGACTTCAGGAGTAGGATGTAAACCATCATCAGCTGAAATTACTCTGGATGCAACACAGGAGAAAATAGGTATTAGACTTCCAAAGGAAGAGCTAGATATTCAAAATCAAGAGGCAGTAATTAAAAAAGGAAAGATAAAAGGTGAGACAAAAATTATAGGAAGAGACAGTGAAGGAAGCCAGTTAAAAAAGCCTACATGTGAATGGTCTACAGCAAAAGGATCAGAAGATGGTGTTTATGTTACAGCTAAGCTAGAAGATCTAAAGGTAGAAGTTCCAAGAGTGAAGATGGATGTTAAAATTGCTAGAGTAGATCCTGAAATGAAATTTGAAGTGAAAAGTGTTGAAAAGGACATGTCTGCAGGGGTGGAAGTGCAAGTAGAAGATAGAGCAGAAACAAGTAAAATTAAAACATACAAGTTTAAGATCCCAAAGTTTGGAGTGTTGCATTCAGAGGTGAAGGGTTTTGAAGATGAGATCAATTTGCCTAAATCAGAAGCTGATTCAATACCTAAAACTGAAATAGGCACAGCAGAAATGCAGCTTCAAAAATCAGAAGGCTCTATTGGCCTGAAAAGTGCAGCTCTAGATCACATGGAAGCATCTGTCAGAACAACAGTGGAAACACTGGACAAATCACAAGATGCACCAGAAGTAAATATAAAAATTCCCAAGCTAAAAATACCAAAATTCACTTTCAAAGCTCTCCCAACTGAAGCTGAAGTTTCAGTGTCGAAAGTACTAACAGATCCAAAGGGATCTAGTACTGACATTGAAGTAGTGCAACTGCAGGCAAGCTCTGGAGAAACACCAGAGGCTCTACAGGGTGGTATTCAAAAAGCAAAAAGCAAAATTCTAACACTGACTGAACCTGACATTAAAACAACACAGATGACTACTACCATAGAGTCCTCCCTGTCAAATGCAGGGCAAGACATTCATTGGTCATATGTAGAGGGTCAGGAAGTGAGTGAGAAAGTAGAACCTGAACATGTTGCTATTGAAAGGTGTGAGATTTACACTACTGAAATACTGAAAGAATCAGAGATTCTCTCATCAGAAGTAAAAACTGCTACTTTGGGATTCTCGTTGCTCAAGGTGAAGTTGCCTGAATCACATAGCAACTTAGAAGTTCTAGTCCAGCAGCCATCTTCGACAGAAGGTGTATCAGTGAGCAAACCTAAATGTGCTGATGAAAGCTTCCAAGTAGCAGCACAGAGCATCAGCAGCACTGAGCTTAAACTATCTGACAAACCACGCAGCAAGACTGAAGAACCTACTGGAGAGTTAAGTTTGCCAAAACTAGAAACATTTGCTGTTGAAGTAAAGCCTTCCAGTAAACTTGAAGAGAGTCTTCCCAAGTCACCACAGGGAGTAACTGCAGGTCCTCTCTTTAAAGATGAGGATGTAGCTGAAGAACTAGAAGATGAAGAAAAAGGCATTACCAATGCAAAAGAAAAGTCTGATAGCATAAGATCTCCTGGAAGATTCAAATTTTGGCTTCCAAGTATTGGCTTTTCATCTTCTGGTGATGAAACAAGGACAGATTCAAAAACAGAACTGAAAAAATCAGCTCCAGAAGATGTGAAACCTGCTGACACATCAGAAAATGATTCTTCTAAGCCAACTGAAAAAACTGGATGGTTTAGATTTCCCAAGCTTGGTTTCACATCTCCTTCTAAAAAGGCTAAGACTGTTGACAAAGAAGAAATGGTTCATAAAGAGGGAAGAATCTCAGATGAAGATAGCCCATCAGATAAACCTGATGTATTTTTTGATGCACAAGAAAGCTTATCACCTAAAGAAACAACAGAGGGTGAAAAAGTTGAAATTGATGGGGCCTCATCTCATGTTCCAATTTCTCAAACTATTGTGACATCTTCAGCAAGAACTGAACTAATCTTGTTGGAGGAAGAAAAAGATAGTCAATCTAATATTCCTGGAGATACAACCAAATGAAGATTGTCTTTTCCCAACCTTCAATGAAAATAAAATAATCTACATGTGCAGAAAAGAATGTTTTCTTAATTTTCTAGTAACTGAAAATTAAGCAAAACCCAAAGCTGATATACATGAAAACAGATGAATACCATTTACCACAAATTTTCAAGTATGTGGATGTGCTATATAAAATATGTGCGCTAATAAAAATACTGATTTCTTCAAATCTGCCCCAAAAGCAACAATTACTACAGGTACAGATGAGCCCATAGTTTTAGCAAAGTCTGAAAAGATACTGAACTAAGAAAGTAAACCATTGAAAGGCTCAATGATAGCAAAAAGGCTTGTTAAATAGGCTTCTCAAAAACACACCAATTCTGTCTAGATTATAGATTATTTCCAGAATGGAGTATAGACTAGTACTATGAGAACTATACATACTTGTTTAGAGTTTGGACCTATCTGACCTACTTTTGTTTTCTTATGAAAATATTTTTCTTTATTTCAGCTAAGGTAATATGTATATTACACAAATGTTTTAAAATGCAAAATAAAAATGAAATACTAGTGTAGAGAGACTAATGCTTTACCTCTTCCTCTCTTCTTATTTTTTTATTATTGTGGTGGGCCATATTTAGCCTTAAAAGAATTTTTAAAAACCCAACAGAATAAATTCAAGACCAAAAACCATATGACTAATTCACATTTTTAAGATACCAAAATAAAATATGCTGATGAATAATTATTAAAATGTGGATAAATAAATCTTAATGTATATATTTACTGGATAGTTAAATGCACAGAATGATCTGCCATACCAGTGGAATTGCTTCAAAGATTTTCTGGGAAAGGAAATGTACATAATTATTTGCTTCTTTGTTTATATTAAAGCTTCTCTCAAGAGCATAACAAAAACCAGAGTGCATATGTGACAGCCTTCACGTGTATCAAGACACTGTCTGTATTCTTCATTCACAATAAACTCACCATATGAATACTACCTCGAGTAGCATGAGTTATTGATAGCACTGTTAGCATTTTCTGAGTCTGAAAATCCCAGCTTAAATTTGCAAAAGGTTTGAGTGTACCCCACTTACCTGCTGGAGTGGCTGCTTAATGACAGCAGTTTCTCAACATGGTGGTAGTGGAGACTTTTCCCATTACAGTCCCGAGTTTTATAGATACGAATGTGCAGACTTACTTCGTTAGTTTTCTCATCTTGTATTTTCTTTCCCTGTATTCTACTTAGTACACGGAAAGTAGGCACAGCAAAGCATTTAGAATCTGGGATGTAAAGGAAGTGTACTTGGTTGTCTAACCAAGATGTTAGTTGCTTGAGATGTTCTTAATTTCTATATCTTTGTGATAGGCTCAAATATTGTAAAGAGAAAGGATAGCAGTTATTCTAAAGAGAATTCTGATTATCTCTGAAGAGAATGTTCACGGATGTGTTGAGCATGTATCACTGATTTTGATCATGCAGCATTTCCCTGAAGTTTCCCTAAGTATAAAAGTCATTGTTCAATAGACCCCAAATTACCACGTGAGACAGCAATGACATATACCAGGACTGAGGAAGACATTGTGGTCATGACAGAAAAGTTGAGTCCAGAAAAAGGTAATGTGTGTAATAAAGCACATTCCATTCTAACAGCAGCTCACATCTGCCTGCAAAGCAGCCTTCACATAAAATGTTTCTCAGGTAGTGTCCAGTTACTTATGCCCACAAATAGGAATCCATCTAGACAGCACTGAATGCAGGAGTCTGTTACAAAGGTGACACAATCAAGTCAATTAAAATCGGACTCTGAGACAGCAATGACCACAGAGCTATAATCACTATGATGTTTTTAAAAGACGAAATAGTTAAGGGAGGAGCAGTAGAGAAAAGCAGCAAATAGACTACTGTCAGCTTTGGGAAGAGGAAGGTTAGTGAAAAAGCAACCAGGTTAACAAGGTATTACCCAAGGGTCTGACTGCAGGAATAGCTAAGCACAGACCTCTAAAGTGTTATCATGGTTTAACCCCAGCCAGCAACTAAGGACCATGCAGCCGCTCGCTCACCCCCTCCCCTCCCAGTGGGACAGGAAGGAGAATTGAAAAAAAAAGTAAAAACTCATGGGTCAAGAAAAGAACAGTTTAATAACTAAAATAAAATATTATAATAACGATAACAAAAATAAAATATGATGATAATAATAATAGTCATGAAAAGGAATACAACAAAAAGAGAGAGAATTAAAACCCAAGAAAAGACAAGTGATGCACAGTGCAACTGCTCACCACCCACTGACCGATGCCCCAGCAGCAATCCTCCCGTCCCAGCCAACTCCCCCCAGTTTATATACTGGGCATCACATCCTATAGTATGGAACATCGCTTTGGCTAGTTCAGGCCAGCTTTCCCAGCTGTGCTCCCTCCTAGCTTCTTGTGCACTTGCAAGTGCACTTCTTGTGCACTTGTGCACTAGCAAAACATGGGAAGTTGAAAAGTCCTTGACTTCCTAGAAACACCTAAAAACATGAGTGCAAGGAGCACAGACACAAACGTGCAGAACACAGATATTGTGTCAACAGGTTGATCCTGACCCTCACCTGCATACTTAGTTTGAGATGCCCAGGTTGTTCCTGTAACTATGGTAAGTTTCCTTGATTACTGCTACTTAGTTTTTAACATCTTAAAAAGTGGATGGTTCAGCTAAACATCTACATACAGTCTGCAGCCAGACAAACCTACAATTGCAATTTGACCTGAAAAAGAAGGTATAAATGCATTAAAAAGAAAGACACCCTCACCCTGGTAATTTCTTGCATTTTTTAAGATATGAAAACATCTCTAGTGATTGGCTATTTTGTGATTATATTTGAAGCAGGACCTCTCATATATCCCAAAGAGGATGAAGAGGAATGGAATGGAATGCAATGGAATAGAATAATTCAGAATAGAATAGAATAATTCAGTTGGAAGAGACCTATAACAATCATCTAATCCAACTGCCTGGCCACTTCAGGGCTGACCAAAAGTTAACACATGTTAATGGTATTGTCCAAATGTCTCTTAAACACTGACAGGCTTGGGGCATCAACCACCTCTCAAGGAAGCCTGTTCCAGTGTTTGACCACCCTCTTGGTAAAGAAATGTTTTCTGATGTCAAGTCTGAACCTTCCCTCATGCAGCTTTGAACCACTCCTATGCATCCTAGCACTGGATACCAGGGAGATCAGCACCCCCCTCTCCACTTCCCCTCCTCAGGAAGCTGTAGAGAGCAGAGGTCTGAAGTCAGTGCCCATGACAGAAGAGCTGTCTTCCAGAGATTATGGAGATATTTATTGCTGTCAAAAAATTAAGTGTATATTGTATACACTACATTTGTAGTAATGTATACATTGTATACATTTACAGTATAAATGGTAGATGAAAAGTTTTCTCAGTACCTGGATGAAAGCCACAGAAGCATGATTTATCTGGAACAACTGGGATAGGAAAATCCTGGGTAATGAAAGGAAAAAACAGAAAACAGGAAATACTGAAGTTTTTGGAACAAGCTGGTGTCTAACGTGTGAAGCCAGGTGACTCTGTAGTCCTGTCAGAACTCATAAAGCTCTGGAGACAGCCTGGTTCTGCCTTGCTGTCATCTGCATTGCTGTTAGCAGCTCTGTAGCTGCAAGGCACTGCACCAAACCAAGCGCTCTCAGGAATGAGACTGCTGGGAGAGCAGTGCAGCAGCTCTTCATGAAAGCCACTCGGGTAAATCAGGGCCAGTTCACTTAAGTTGTAGTCCATCGTAACACAGGTACATGAAAGGAGCTGATCAGAGGAGAGTATCCATGCTCAAGATCCACACCAGCAACTTTTTCTAGACATGAATAAACCAATACTGAGAAAAATCTGAACTGCCAGCAGCCAAACTAGACAATGCATCCAAGGATAATAAGTAGATGCTAATGAATGCTACTGGAGGCCCCAGCTTACATTGGGTACAGTTCTTAACTTCAAGAAATCACAATCTAAATGAGAGACAAGCAAGAGGTGGGTGGGTAAGGACTATTATTAACCCTATTTCATAAATGGAAAAGTACTAAGAGACTCAAAGCCTGGTTATAATTTACAACATATTCTGCCTTGGTAATTTTTACTTGGTAAATTAGAATCAAGCTGTGAAGGGGCCTAAGAAGTCTCACAAGAAACCAGGGAAATAAACTCAGGTTCCTCTTAGATCCAGTTCATTGTCTTAATCGTAAACCCTTCCTTCATATGTGGAAGAAAAACAACACACGTGATGGCAGTAAAGAAAATAAAAGAGCACTCTCATAAGCAGTATTTTTTCCTTATAAGCTGAACCTTACCCCACACGAGTCTTGTATTACCAGAAGACAAGTCTCCCAGCTTGCCCAGAAACTCTTTCCCACTGAATAACTTACCCAGCACGTACCCAGTCAGATTTGAGCTCACACGTGGAGGAAAAAGGTTTGGTTTTATGCCTGCAACATCCAGTCCCCAAACCAGTGAAAACACAGCTTCGAGTGCCATCTAGAGGAGCACATGCCTCTACAGAAAATAGTCCGTTGGTTACAGACCTAACTTCTCCAACATTTTTCAAACTGACCCACCATTCACAGGTGCTCACTGCAATGGGAAAAATCTGTGCGATGACTATTTGCATGCAAATAGTAATACAGCATTTGTTGGTACAGGATATATTTGTTGGTACAGGATAAGAAAATAAACCTGTGAAATGGAGCTAGTGAAAACTAGCTGGGGAGGTTCAACTTTGTCAGAAATTTTAATGAATGAATGGAAATCTCAAAATATTAAGCAGCCTCTTAGCACTTAAAGCATCTGCATTGTCCTCAATACATTTGCTTACATGTGAATGCTCAAAAAATTTTAGTGCTATCTGTAAATGTAACTACACATCTTAAAAATCTGCCTTAATAACAACAAGCAACAATCCAAGAAAGCTTAGAAGTGTCTGGAAGAAACAGCAAAGGAGCAGCCCAGAAACAAAAAAAAATGGAAACTTGGTTGGGGTCATCTCCAAAAGACCACGTGGGGAAGTGGCCTTATTTGTACGGGGATTTATGTGTATTCACAAAGTTAGAAATCAGTTCACACATAGTCGATCACAGCGGGTCCCTTTGTCATCCTCAGCACAGTGCAGGGATGCAAAAGCACCAAAACGCTTCCTCTGGACCATGCGGAGGTCGCACACTGATGGGGAAGCCTGTGCTCAAGCTATCCACCGCTGTGTCTGCAGCAGAAGAGATGGCCTCAGAGCCAAAATGCAACTGAAAGAGGCCCTGCCAGGACAGGAGCAAAACCACAGGCTGCTACATGCCTTGTGGGGCTGGGCTGTCACGCTTTCACAGCTCAGAGACAGGTTCCAGGGACAAGGGGTTTGCCTGACTCTTCTGTGGAGCCATGCTCTGGGCTTCTGCCTTGGGCTCTCTTGCCTCTGCTGTTCATCAGTCCCAAAACAAAAAGTCCACTTTACAACTCCGTTTCCAGTGACAGGCAAAGGTGCACAGCCCTGGAGAGGTACAGAGAGCCCCAGCCCAGTGTCACTCGCACTGCTCCGCGGCTGGAGCACACCCCAGACACTCAGAGGTCGAGGGCAGGTGAACTGGAAGCTGGCTCCAAGATTTGAATCCCAGCCATTTAACTCTGGCAACTAGCCTCAACAGGTATTTCCCTGTACTTCTAATTCCTAAATGCTTTAAAAAATCTGCCCTCGCTGTTGTAGGTGATTTCTTACATGGCTCAAATCGTAAAGTGGACAGGAGTTTATTAAAAATATGGCTAAATACATGTAAGCAAACACTGTTAATGGAACACTAAGGTTGAACTATATAGCTTCCTAACATAAAATAGCACAGCAATAATAATCTGCATCTCTTATATATTGAGATCTGGTATTTTGCGTCTTTTGTCTTCGCTTTAATATCAGACAGCTTGCCATACGACTCTGTATGCACTTCATTAACTCTGGGATGAGGTAATCACACAGAAAAGGAAATGTCACGCACTGATTAATGGTTGTGCAGGTAGAGTCAACTATGAGAAGTTCTCATGTCATCAACGTGGACACCACGAGGAAGCGATTTCTCTGACAAAGACATAAAGAAGAAAGCTCCCTGTTTTGTACGGGGAACAAAATTCAAGTATACCTTTTGTTTCTATTTTAAATGTGTATTTCCATTCACTTCAGAGTCTCCCTCTCCAGTTGCAGTCTTTCTGTCCCTGCACATCTTCCAGATTCACTGCATATTTAGAATTCCAGTCTCGCTCAAAAAGGTTTTTTAATTGTTCCTGGATAGGCAGTGGACTTCTTTGCAGGTTGGTCAAATTCTGTTTGATAATTAGTCCCACACCAGCTGTATTAATGAAGTAATCTTCTGACCAATTGGAAGTCCCTATGCAATGGAAAAGTAGCTAATTAGAAAACATTCATTTCCTAGTGCTCTGTTTGATATCCGTACTTGTTAAGCCCACATTGCCTGGCTTTGCTGATTTGCTGTACAACTGCAAATCTCATTAGGACCAACAGAGAAGCAAAAACCAGGTCACCTCCTTCTTACCCCACACCTCTGGTTTCAGAAAGTCAGTATTAACTGCAACCCTGAAGCTTCCTAACACTGATTCCTCACAGCCTGTGGCAGAGAGGCATGAATCTACTCATTATAAATATGGGAACAGAGGACAACATTTGGGTACTAAGAGGGGAAAAAGCCAGCATTTGATGTGGGTTTCTGTGTTTAGAGAAAAAAAATCCTTAATGGACTTAATTCTCTTTACAGAATCACAGAATCGCTACGGTTGGAAAAGACATTTAAGATCATCAAGTCCAACTGTTGCCTAACTCTACCAGGCCCACTTCTACACCATATCTAGACAGCTTTTAAATATATGCACACATAGCGATTCAACCACATCCCTGGGCAACCTATTCTAATCTTTGATAAACCTTTCCATGTAGTTTTTCCTGATGTCTAACCTAAACCTCCACTGGTGCAACTTGAGGCCATTTCCTCTTGTCCTATTGGTTGTGAGAAGACACCAACACCCACCTCCCTACAACCTCCTTTCAGGCAGTTGTAGAGAGGGATAAGGTCTCCCCTGAGCCTCCTTTTCTTCAGACTAAACATCTCCAAGTCTCTCAGCAGCTCTTCATAAGACTTATTCTTTACTTGCTAAAGGAAAACAAGAGGAGAAACTGGACTCTTGATCAATAAATCCTCAGGAGCTGTTCTGAGCTCAGCTCAGAAACACCTGCTTTTAAACCAGGCAAATCTGGGAATATGGCTCTAGATTCTGTCTACCTGAAATCTACCTCAATTCAGAAAATCAACCTGTGAAAAAATACACGTTTTATCACTTAGCACTTCTCCTGGTGTTTGCCTTAGCCAGAAAAATCTACTGTCAATTCCAGAAGGTGCTTTTGGCAGGAAACAAATTATCTGCGTATCTGTCTTCAGAAGACAAGCCAGTAAGAAACAAGTTCTATTAAAACAGCAATTGGAGCTGCAAGCCCTGAGCCCATTAGAAGATTGGGTGATTTGCTGGTTTGCATGGCTTGGATGATGAGGTTACTGAAATGACAGAGCCCCTTCACACTCCCTTTTTTGAGGGATCCTAATGAAAGAGTGGAAAATAAACACCATCCTGACTTTCACGAATTGAGCAGCAATTGACATTACTATTTTCTCATTTCCTTTCCTAGACTTCTGTTCAACAAACAGTGCGTGGAATTAATTCCTCCCAGCAATTTCTTTTTATTAAAGTACAATAATGTTATATACTAGAGCATTAGCTGTCACTGCGTCGTTCTGAGCACACGATCTGTGCAGTTCCTACTGTGCTTGTCACAGGCGGTGCACTCAGACTTGTCACGCTCTATTCTTAATGGTTCACAACCGTATGAAATAATCTCTTACTGAACTTGACCTACATTATTGTCTCCCCTTCACATCTCTACTTCTTTATCCAGGGCAGACATTCTGATAAAGCCATATACTGTGATATTTTTATCTGCTCTACATGGCAAAATGAGGTCTTTTTTGATATTGCAGCCCATCCTATCTCAGTCCTACAGATCTGAAGATACTGTAAGTGTTTGGAATAATGGAATACATACCAATGTAGGCTACTTTATCAGTGACCATGTATTTGTTGTGATTCACTCTCCCATGAGGAATATTTGTGTGATTCAGAACTGGAACAATGAAGAGTTTCTGGGGGAAGAGAAATTTAAAACATAAATAGAAATACCAGAGTGATACAGGCTGAGTAATTGGACAATGCAGATTTTTGGTGTTTTCAAAGAATAGAGTAGTACAGAAAGAACAGAAGAGAATATTCCACACACTGTTATTAAATGTACCATAAAAGAGATTTCACTCTTATCCAAGAAAACTAACAAATAGTACTTCCACTATACATAAAATTGGATAAGCAATTGAGATCAGAGAAGGATAATGTTTGCTTCACAATGTTCCATTAGTGGCACAGCTATTATCATTACAGGGCAGACAATTAAATGCAGTTTTAGGCAGCTGTTTAATAGATCTGCATTTACCACTGATTGCTGCTCTTATTTTTGTGCTAGAATGGGCTGATCACACAGGCACGAGGGGTACTGCAGGCAACAATAATGCCTAACTTTTTGTGTAAACTCTTACTAAAAGCTAGATTTCTGTTCCCTTTTCTTCTTTTTTT
>VZZY01022711.1:14273-89837 GCA_013400335.1 Eurystomus gularis
TTTTTTTTTTTTGGTAAAACCCATTCCTCCTTACTTCTGTGACTTCTCTCTGTTGTGGTGACTGCACCATTTTGGGAGCTTCCAAACCATCCCCACTCCACTTGATGCATTCCAGCCTAGTGCCTATGACCTCTGTGTAACTCATAGTGTTCAAAAACAGGTCCATTTGTATAGGCAGCCAGCAGAGCTCTCAATTGTAAAAAAACCTGATAGTAATTAGACCCATTTAAGATACTCCATACAGGAAAAGGTCTATGAGAAGAGGACCAAGTTGTCATATAAACTGTTACTGTCATAGTGCTCAACAAAAGCAGCCGGCTGGACAACGCCACAAGTGCTACAGCTAAGAACACCCCTTGATATCACTAGTAGCATGCACTAGCTGCTTCCTCAAAGGTTATCTTTGGGGCTTTATTTTCTCAAGGACTTGAAATGGTCACTGCAACAATAGACAACCTGCTTCTCTAAAAACTGATACTTGCACACGCAACTGGCAGCTTAGGCTCAAAAGTCAGTGTGGGGCCCATATCCTCAATCTGTCTTTCCAAAATCAGGTTTCTTGTCATACCACGTTGACGCTGATGTGGGCGTGTGGGTTGCTGAGAGCACGCAGAGACCTCAGGTAGTTAAGCATGGCTGGGTCAGAGTGGGTCCAGCAGCTGACCAGGAGCTGGATTTGTACTCCAGAGTTGAAAGCTGCACGTCTCAGAGCATTGTCAATGTCTGGCCAGTATCTAGAGGAAGGCAGGTGGGTGGAAAAGGGATATTTTTGAAACAGTTCAGTCAAAAGCCGTGACAATAAACTGGGACTACAAGCGACACTGTGCACAGATGGGATCTCTGATGTCTAGGAAGAGGAGCACATGAGCCTTCACTGGAGATATATAAGTAAGATTTCTGCCTTCTACCCAGCCAGTTCTTTTCACAGGGTGTTTTGAGACCTCCAGTCTCTGCTGAACTAGGTTGAAATTGATCAAAATGTTTAAAGCTTAGTAAAGTGCAGGTATACACATACACACACAGCATGGTGCCATCATGGTCATCTCCTCAGGAAACTAAAAATAACAATAACAACTCCAATGTCAAGCCAGATCATACAGTACAAAGTAAAACAGTGCAAAGCTCAGAGGAAAGCCTAAGAGATGTTTTGCAGAATATGGCCATTTCAGCATCCTGGAGACTGTTTCTAGTGTCTGCAGTGGTCCTGTGCCATCAGCCAGGGTGGACAAGCTCTATCCCTCCCCATACCTCCTTGCCCTCGTTAGTATGCCGAGTGCCCCCAGGGTAACACACACAGCCGCGCTCTCCGGAACATCGGGCTGTCACTCCTGACACTTGTGTTGGCAGTAGCTTAGGGGAAAATTTTTAACGTCCTTCACCCAACTACACAACACTAAGAGCTGGACAATGCACATCCCAGGACTGGTAATTCCAAACGTCCAAGCAGCATTTTCATTCCACAGATCCCAGTGCTGCATGGAGGAAGACAAGCATCTTCAGCACAGATTGGAGGCCTTATACAGAGAGAGGTCCAGCGCTCACTGACAGTCCCATGAGCAATGATGATTTAATTTGCCTAATTTACTCCTTTTGGCCTTACGTACAAAGGCCTGAATTCTCTACTCCTCCTTCGCACAACATCCTATCATGATCAATGGACTGCCCATGTGCTCATGCCAATGCCCAGGCTCAGGCTGGCTTGTAGATCCCGAAAAACTCAGAAAAACATGCTATTTTGAAATGCTTTTCTTGAACAGTTGCCATTTTTTTAATATATCAGTTTCTAGTTGATTAACACTCAGGCATTAAGACAGCAGCTTTGTTCCCTCTGCCTCAGCTGCTGGAGGAACCTAACCTGAACTAATCAGCCTCAATTCATCGCACTACAGCTGGTTGCTGTGGAGATAGCCCGAGGCCCTGCGCCGCTTTCCCCTGGCCTTTCAGATTCTTGTTTGCATCTGATCAGGCCCTAGATGTCACAAACGGTGGATTAAGGCTTCAGATGAAGAATGAGGAGTATTAACACACTCATTCCTAAGGGGGAAAAGAGACTTTCTGTGAACCTATTCTTAGCTAAAAGACGGAGATGAGAAACCCAGAGATTCAACCATACAACATAGAAATCCAAAATCCTCTAATCTGATTTATAAAAAATATCCTCTAAGTGGAAACTAGTCTTTGAGATTTTGTTTCAAGGACAGTGGAATTACCCGTATCTGTATATTACCCTTCCTGCTAACACACACATGCCCAGCTGAACAACAGAGGCTTTACAGTCATGACACAGGACATGAGGCATGACATAGTTCTGGCTAAATGGCAACCTAGAGCTCACCCTATTCTTTACAAGCCATGTTGTACACAACTATGTCCCCTGAACTTCTTTCTCAGTCAGATTATTTAGATGACTGGAAAACTCAGAATTTTATAAGAAGATAATACTCGGAGCACTTGGTTACATGTAAACATCCTTATTCAAGCATATCTAAGAGGATTTGGAGTTTTAATGGTTGCCCCATGACTGACTAACTTTCTATGTTACTCAGATTTGAGCTGATGTGCAGAGTCTGCATAATTCTACTGTGACCTTGAGCAGCCCACTGAGACCACAGCAGTGGTCCACCACACAAAGTTTCATCACTCCACCACTACCACCTTCTCTTTCAGAGGTGCTGCTGCATGCATCCAGCATGCTTCAGGAAGTTGGATGTCCTTAGATGGAATTATAAAAAAAAAGGGAAAATAAAAGCCCAGAAGTTTCTTTTAGAGCCTGTTTTGGCAATCATTGCAGAGGTTGGCAAGGACAGTTAAGCATCAGCCTCTAAACTCTGGGTCAAGTATGTCAAACAGGCAGCAGAGCCAGAAGTCAGGAGTCTTCAGAAGTAAAGAACAGAAACAGAGAAACAGGAGCAGGAGAGGGGAGCAAAGTAATATTTTCTTTGCAAAGCCTCATGTCAGATATACTTCCGCTGTTCCCATTCCTCTCTCTATCCATAAAGCTGCTCTGTTGTATTTTGAAGGGAGCTGTGCCTGGCTGTCCCTAGTCTGGCACTTCACAGCTCTCTTGCTGTGTGAAGAGCACAGGAGGCTACATTAAAACGCTAGTGAAGCACACGGGCAGCATTGGATACCATCCTTCCTGTGGCATCTGTATTTGCACTGTCCACCAGGTGCTCGTGAATGCAGAGCAAAGCCTCAGTTCTCTCCACTTCAAATATTTTCATTGCAGAAGGGAGGGAATAGTATATTTTTACTTTAAGTAGTACAGTCAATGGATTTCCTCAGGATTAAAAATGTACCTTTCTGGATGAATGAAACGGCTGGTAGGGAAATATTCCATAACAGAAACATAGACAAATTTCTGTGCCTCACTGATAATACTGACTATAGCAAAGAGGTCATAGGTGCGACCTTCTGGACAAAATGCTGGAGGAGAAGCCTGTAAGGAAGAAAACACACAGGTCAGTGATTTCATCCTGTTTTCTGTTAGACTATGACCTATTTATATTCAGATCTGTCCAGTTTTCATTCCAATAGCACAAAGCACTTGAGGTGGACCACTATCATTGCTCATGCCTTCCCTGTCTTGATGGGTAAGACATTTATTGATATATTGAGCCCATAGGTGATTAAAGGAGATCTGTACCCTGTTCCCACCATACTATGTGACAGCCAAACCTGGGTCAACCCTTATTTCTTGAGCAGTTCCAGAGAAATCTGCTGATGATTATCCAACTGGAACACAAGTAACAGGACTGCTGAAGAAACCTTTCTAGCTAATGCTTAAACATAGTTTACTGTCCAGTTATTTTAAAACATACTTACAGAAAAATAGGCTTTTGTCAAGATTCCATTAAATTCTCCTTCCAGAGGCTGATGATTGTTAATGTGGGTAGAATAATTAAGAGGCCAAGGGAATGGGATGGTAGCATTAGCATGTCCAAGATCCCAGTAAGTGCTGAATGTTTTCCAGAGGTCATGGGCCAAGCAGCTGCAGTTGTATATCACAGCACCAAACTCTTTCACCTGCAAAGACAGCACGCTATGTCACAGCCAGAGAGAGCCTCCTCCAGGGCTTGCTTTGCTGTTTCTCCCACTCTGTCAATATCTTACATCATTATGATTTTTCTCTCTTACATGCTAGAACATGAATTTTCCCCCAGATTTTTGAGTATGCAGCAGCAGAGCTTACCTGAGATAAAGATCTCCAGTCCATATTTGCACTACCAATATATATGTGTTTCATGTCTACAATCCAGAATTTGCTATGCAACACTCCTCCTGTTAAATGTCCAAAATTAATCTTTCTTACATGAGCCCCTGAAGAAAGATGAGGCGGGGAAAAAAGAGTTTAATGGAGATGTTAATCTATACTGCTCCCTCAACAGCTAGAACATGTCTGCGTGTCTAATTCTTGCAGCCAGTAGTGACTACCAAAATTCACAAGCACTCATTCCTGGGAATACAGCAACTTGCAAAAACACACAAAATGTGAACTTTCAGAAAAATCCTTAAGGGCATGACAACGTACACAGGATCAAGAACTAGTGAACACATAGTCCTTGTCCTGTGAACCCATGTGAGCACCATGCCAGAACAGGCCTCGGAGACCAGTTTATCTCAGATGCCCTTTTGCAACACTGAAGTTCTGAGTGCATCACTGAGGTGAGATCATTACCTTTTTCCTCTAAAAACTCAAGATCAGTTGAATTTGTAGCCAAAGTTGGCACACTTGCTGCAACATACACAGAGATGTTCTCTGCGAGCAATCTCTCAAACCTCTTCAGAATATCTTCACCCTGCATGGTACATTGTTTATTATTTTTTATGTTTTATTATAGAACATTTAGTAAGATATATGCAAGTACAGTGTTACTAATGGGGGCTCCCTTTGAAGAACCCCAACACAAAGAAGGTCAGAAATTTCAAATATTTCAGGAGTGTTTCAAGTAAAGAAAAAAGGGAACAAAGTTTCTGATCCAATGTATGAATCAAATTTTACTTTCTGTCATTTAATGCTATTAGATACAAGGTTTAAAAGAATGACCACAAATATCCCAGACTTCAAAGGTGAATGCCCCAGTGAAGATCAACTGCTGGAAGGCTGATGCCTAACAGATACGCTGCATCATTTCTCCCTGAGGACAAAAGTAATAGAGACTGTCCTACACTGGGCTGTCCCTTCAGCAGAGACAGGGCTCAGCCATCCATCTGTCACTTTTACTTCTTCTCATGTGGAGGAAGTGAGTCATCTTACAACACCAGAACCACCTGGGGAGGAAGACAAGAAGAGCAGTCCCAGAAAGCCCATGAGGACAATGAGGAAGGTGAGCCAGGAGGGAGGCAGAGGCTTGGCCCACAGTAGTCAACAAGGCAGCATCTGATCTATCAGCAAACAGCTGATACATGACTAAACTCTGTACCTGCCTGAAATAGGGTGGCCTTGTCCCTTCTGCTTTTCAGAACAGTCCCCCAGACCCTGCTCAGGATTGCCTGGGAGGTTGCCAGCTGCCACAAGCCAAAAGAGAGCCAAGGGACAATTAAACATGATGCACAGTCACAAGATGAGCCTGTGCTGCGTTCTCTGCCATTTACTTTTGATGGTGGAGCCAGAGAGGCCTTGCAGGAAGCCTGGCTGCACAGGGTGCCCAGGAGGACAGCCCTGCAAAGGAGAATGAATGTCCTAAGCTGCTCTCCAATGACGTGGTTCAGGGACACCTGCAGAACAGGTGAATGCAGATGCTGTGTCTGTACACAGGGGAGAAGCAGCCTCTGAAGCATTCAGAACCACTGCAAAGTCCAGCGGCCTTTGCTTCCCGACTCTTCCAGCTAGCCAGTGGGAACTGGCACGTTCACTTGTGCATACGGGATCCTGTAGGCTCTTCAGTCCTGCCACTGGCTGCCCCTACCACAGCATAAGCAAGGGTGGTTTTGAGGCTGACCCCTGGTTTCTCTTAAAACACAGCATAGAAATATTCAGAGACATGTGCAGAGCCCAGACGGAGTCTAACTGAACTGGAGGAGGAAAGTCAGTGTGCTGCTTCAGACCACCATGGAAAACCCTTCTGGGTTTGCAGGAAAAGTCAAGCAAAGTCTCTGGGAGACAGAGCACACAGTCAATCTGCCATCTGCCACATGTGCATGAGACATACGACCATAGATATGCTTCTCATTGATTTTCTCCTACCTGCTTGGAAGACGAATCATTGACATTGATATCCTTCCCAGTAAGAGACCAATAGTAAGAAGCCACATGAATTTCTTCCTGGGCTATATCAAGGAGTCTCATCCAGGCTTGGTACAAGGGTCTGGCTGCAGTGCTGTTTATCTCGAAAGCTAAGTCATAAGGAACATTTTCCACAAGTTCAAAGCTGCAACGGCAATTGTATATTATGAAGCAAGCAACTGTGACCCAAGCAGGAAACCAAGCACCTGTCAGGCCATACAGTTGGCCATTTTGGACATCAACCTCAAAAGCAAACAAGCTGAGCGGGACAAACAAGCTGGGAGTACTCGCTATCCCCAGTTTTTATAGCCAAACATATATCATGCATTGTCCTCCCACATCCAGCAGAATGGCTTCTCAGTACCCTTTCTGACCTTTGTATTTTACCATCCTAAAGACTAGGAGAAAATTAACACCCTGGGCTGGATGTCACATTTGTACCCTCTCCATCTTCTACCAGGACAAACATCCACTGCCCCTTCCATCCTCTGAAAGAAGGTGAGCTCAGCAGAAGCTGCTTTGTCTGCTGGTCACTCTGCTGCCTCACACACTGCCACAAAAGGAGTAGGAGGTGGCGGGCCTGCAAAAGAGCTGTGCTGAACATACAAGCACAGGACCAGTAGTGGAGCTGTGGTACTGCCCTACTGCCCCTCATAATGGGCAACTACTGACCCAATGCCTAAACAACATCCCCACTCTTCCCAGCTAGTGGTACTTCATAACTTATACAAAAGCCATGCTGATATTGTCGGCTTTGTAACTATTTCTCCACCTGGTGATTAATTTTCCATGTACCATGGGGCCTGGCTTACCTGCAGGAGTCATTGGATCTATTGGTGTCCTCCTCAATTATTGTGGTTCCTGAGTGATCTCCGTAGAGTCCTTCTTCCTCCTCCAACTCTTCATAAGTGCTGATAACTGCTTCTTCTCTGTTAGGATCAACTATGCTTTCTGGTCTCATGAAGTAAACAGCCATCAGGACAAGACCAAGAATCAAAATTGTCCCCAGAATTTGAAACTAGAGCGGAATCCAAATAGGAGAAGATTTAAGTGATTACCAGGTCACCAGCTAATGGGTAACTACTTGCTGTAGGTGAGTAATTCACAGTCTTTGAATAGCAGCTCTGCTTTCAGCTACTGGCAGACAGTATCCTTAGCTACACCACTGAAAGTAAGGTCCACAAGCTACATAAGGATTGGTTTATGTGGAGACCAAGATTTTAGTTTTGGTTTAATTTGTTGTGTGTCAACACATCAAAAACCTGTTTTCTTCCTAAACCTCATGATTAGTTTGATGTTGGTTGGCTTTATTTTAGCACAGGACAAGTAGGTGTTCGATAAAATTTCTATCAAAATCTAACCAAGAAAATCCATAACACAAGATGAGCTGTGGGATCAAGCCCAGCACTACCATAAAGAGGAAGTTCATGAAGACGGGGAGGAGAAACTGGTCTGAAAACATCAGAAGCAGAAGGGCATTTAGCGGTGTCTGAACATACTCTGGTTTTGTCTTCTAAGTTAAGTTAACCTCACTTGAGTGAAACTATACAAATATAATTCATCTGTGTGGAGAGTGAATAGTATTTTCTTGTCATTCTAGTGTGGTGAGTCAGCTTCATTTCCCTTTTTCTGTATTTCTTTCTTTTTCTTGAACATAAAAAAAAACCCCAAACAACAGCTTGGCCACCTGGGATACCCACATCTGGAGCCCAGTCACTCACATGCTGGAATGTCTAGCAATGGGCTCTGTATGTTGCCCTCTTTTGAGGAGGAAAAGGCAGACACCGATGCAGATCCATTTCCCCCCAACAATTACCATGTCTAGCTCCCAATGGCAATTCCTGGGAGCTGGGACCATCCACCACCCTGTGACAGGCAATATGCACATCAGAGTGGAGCTTTTGAACCTCCAGGTAGGAGAACCAAGTCTGGGAGTAGTCGTGAGGCTGTGGCTACAAGTGTGAGCTCCCGAAAGGGTACATATGAAAATTGCACAGAAACCAGTTTCCTCTGGAAGTATTTATTTCCATTTCTATGTGAATAAAGTTTCTTACTTTTCATTTTCCCTGCTTTCCTCAAGATCTACAGTACTGCCATCAATTTCAGGCAGTGATTTGAGTGAGAAAAACATGTTTGAACTATCTACTTACATTTTTGCCCTCTGGCTTTTTCTCCCTCTCTCACTGAGGGCAAAAAAATCCCACCAATTTTTAACACTTCTGCATTTCATCCTGTGAACACGTTGGCAAGAATTAAACACCACACAGGTCTTAAAAGACATTTCTAAGGTAAGAGATCTATTTTGATTCACATCTTGGCTGCACCTTGCCATACACTAGTGTCCAGGTGCTCTACGCATGCTGGATAAATAAATACATGCTGTGCTAGTGGTGGAAATGAGGCTATTTGTATGAGCAGGCTTTAGTGTCCTGAGCAGGGCTGCAGGATTAGGCTCCGCGTTAGTCCCTCTCGGCAAGGTTTAATCAGCCTGCTAGATAAATCAATGAGAATTTTGTCGCTCACTTGTTTACAACTAGAATCGAAACCTACACAGATTTCTAAAACAGGCAATAAAATCATTCTGCTTAATCTGTTATTTCTTTTCAGAAATGTCAGTGTAATCTCAGCTCTTGTAAGCAAATGTAGTATATCCCAACAATTACCATTTTGATGTCTTTTTGATTGTTCATGCTTAATTTCATGTTGGAGGACTCATTAAACATCAGGGATGTTTTGAAAGCTCTTTTCACAATCTGAAAAACAGAAATGCATGCAAGAGGAAAAATAAAGCTTTATGGCAACATTCATATAAAGTCAGCTACAGACTCAAAATGCAGGTTACTGCCATTGCTTTACACAGCGCTCTGAGATTTAAGTACAGATCTGTGCAACTTCCTCACTGTATTATGAGTCTTGAGTGACATTAACGGATTTCAAAGTGAGAGGGAGAGACAGGTCCGTGCAGCGTTTCCCTGGTGCTGTCTATACACAAAAATCATGGCGGTAATTAATGTATAAACAACTGCATTGCTGCCTCTTCAAGTTATCCTTCAACACCCACTTCTGTCCTGCTGCATTTGCCAACAAGCAGTAATTAAGCGCCGAAGCTGTGGGTGATAGTGTACAGCATCAATGTCATCCTGTGTGTGACTCTGTTGACTCCTGCTCTCTTCCTGGGCCTGTGAGTTGTCTTCAATGCCGGAGTCTCTTCCAGAAGAGACTCTGTTAAGGGAACAGGGACCAGGCTAAAATATAAACTCCTCTTCTCTGTTGCAACCATGACCCTAGACAAGTTAACTTCTTTTCCTCCTCAAGCACTATTGCCCCAGTCTTGTGTTATCACCAGGAAGGCACCCACAAAAGCAAGTAACAAAATATGCTGACACTTAAAGCAGATGGTAGGGCAGGGGTAGTTGGCCACCTGTCTATTTTGCCTTCTCAAAAGGTCAAAATAAAGACTTCAGACATGCCCAGTGGGTCATGAATCATCCCTGCTTTGACAGAGGTGAATTTACCCCATAGAAATCGGCTGTCATTTTTCATGCTCAGAAGAAAGAAGCACATCAGGGTATGGTAGATTTCAGAAAGTGCTACCAGACGATATCACCTCCTGTCCAGTGCCCAGACTACCACTTCCTATCGCTGAGCCACCAGGAGTTTGTAGCCTGGAGGATGAACATGCTGTAATGGTATCAGATACGCAGATGTTCTGTGGGTGGCTGCACTCAAACAAGTTTTAGATAGGAAGGATCCTACCAGGATTGTCCCATCCATCTTGCCCGATGATCATAGCTATTGTTACGTGAACTGGGTGGACTCATGGTGTCTGCCCTCCCACACCAGTAAGGCAGCATGGCCACAGATCTGTGCTGTGTCCAACTCCAGCCCACTCCACCTTTCTGTACAGATGCTGCAACCACATGGAACAGGCAGGAGTTGGACACAGCATGGACATAGTCCCCAAAGGCTTCTTGTGGGACCCAGCTCACAAGAACTAGTGGGGCTGAACCAAAGAGGTGGAGGGTATCTTGGGGGACAAGAGAGGTAGGTCTGAAACAGTGACTTGGGGAATGTGGAGAGGGGTGTCAAAAAAGAGGATCCAAGGTAAAAGAGCAGACAAGGGACAATGAGAAAGGTGGAGAGGGAAGAAAAAGTATGAACAACCATGCTTAAAATCATGCTAGAGCTGCAGATATGCGGGGTAAGTTTCCATTTCAGGGTCTGCTTGTTGTTAGTGTCAGCTGTACTCACTACAGCCATGCCTACTTTCCAAGGCAGTTTTACTCACACTTTTCACTGGCACTTCCTTTTGCTGTCCCCAGATCCAGATGCAAGCTTTTACAATAAAAACAGTTATAAATGCTGGCAGGTAAACACCCATTCTTCTGGCCCTGGAGAAATTGCACTGCTGCCAGCAGTGAAGTACAGTTGACCATTCCCTGGTGAATGTCAGATCCCCTGAAATCTCAGTTTGTGCTTTAAGCACAGCACGAAGACACGGCGTCTTACCCCAAAGAGCTTACAGCCCAAGCAGAGAGGGGAGATGTAACACACCACACAGAGAAAGCCGTGCGATGGCAGCACACATCATTGCCCTACCTTGAGAGAAAGTGGTCAAATACCAACCTGGAAAACTTAGCGGGAACAAGAGGCGGAGAGAGCAAGAGAGAAGATGTCGTGGAGTTTGGTAGGAAACTGAGGCAAAGAGATTTTAAAGGAGAAGGAGAAAGGCAGCTGAAAAACAGCAGCAGCCCTTCAGCCTAGAACAGGAGAGCCCAGTGAGGGTGCAGGTCACACTCCACAGCTCTCTGCTTTGGCAGCAGCTGTCCCACCCAGCTGGGCTATCTGGTAACAGCCCTGCTGGCTGCCCCAGGTGGTTCTCATCGGAACTAGGGAACAGAGAACAGAACCAGAGCCTAACAGGTATTGTCTTGTCCCTCTGACCCCCAAAACTAAAGTGCTCCCATGATACATTCAGCATCCCAAGCAGCGTCTTGGTAAGGAACTGCAGCTGTAGGTGCTCTTACAAGTTGCACATGCCTCCAGAAGGACAGAACCTCTGAAAAACAACTTGTTTCAGTTCTCTTTTGCAGCAAGTTACAAAATGGCTTCAAAAAGCAGCACTTCTCTTAAAATATGAAAGCGAACAGAGCTCATATGCGCCATAGTAGAGCCATCTATCATTTGGTTCAAACAAAATCCTTCTTGATGCCTTTGACTGGCAATGGGTTAGATCCCCAGCTGCTATACAGAAGTCATGAGAACTGCACTAAAACATGCAGTTTAATTTTCCAGAAAAAAAACATCACAGGCTGAACCAGGATTCTTACTAATAATACTGTAGCTGGTCAGTCATAAACTGTGGCTCCCTCTAAGCTCACAAGGCTTTACTAGCCGCCAATCTCAATAACCAAAGTTCATCCAAGAGCAACAAATCCAAGCGCTACTTAGTGTTGCTTCACAGAGTGGAACACAAGCTAATACCATAATCTGCTGAGTACACACAGGACACTGTTGTTTATAACATTAGGCTGCTTTCTCCCTGCCTCCAAAATAATTTGTGGTACTTCTTTTCTCCATCGGCATCAAAATGTTTCAGGTTTTGGATTTCAAAGGATGAGACTTTACGGTACACAAAATCCTCCCCGGAAGCTGTTTGAAGTTCCTCAGATGAACAAAGTGCATTCACCTCTCCATGACCACCCCTGACACTCTCAAGATGATGGCAAGTGGACTTACCATCCTGGAAGACCTCCTCCTGTGCGGATGTCCTACTGTAGTCTGATGTTGCTCCCAACTCTAATTACAAGAGGTGCTGTACATGCTTTTCTCCAGCAGATTTGTTTCGGTTTCTTCTGTTTTTTCCTTCCTCCTGCAGTAGATTACTTCCTCTTAAACACCGAGTTGCAAAACACGCACCAACAGTTAGAGTCTAGTTACCATCTAGCTGTTGTTACTCAGACTTCAGGTCCTGATCGTCATCTATTTGGCATAACTTTCTGCAGTGCCTGACCTGGCTCAGACTCCACTGAATGGCTAAGTTCCCGCTGCCTTCAGTGATGTAGGATCCTAGATCTGCTCTAGAAGACAGTCTGAAAGGACTGCTCAGCCACGGTGCAGTTTGCGTCCCAGACACGGCAGTATTCTCACTGCTTCATTCTTAACCCACCAGCAGCTTCATTCTAAACCAGGGAAGAGCCGAAACGGCCACTCTACCTAGTTCCTCTTGTGAGTACTCTCCTGCCCAGGCATCCTTGAAATAATACAGCTTTTGCCTCAAACACATGGGACAAGAGAAAATGGCCTCAAGTTGCACCAGGGGAGGTTTAGGTTGGATATTAGGAGAAATTTCTTCACAGAAAGGGTTGTCAAGCACTGGAACAGGCAGCCCAGGGCAGTGTTGAATCACCATCTCTGGAGGTATTTTAAAGTCACGTAGATGTGGTCTACACATGGTTTAGCAGTGAACTTGGTAGAGCCAGGTTAATGGTTGGACTTGATCTTGAAAGTCTTTTCCAACCTAAGTGATTCTATGATTCTATGAAGCGGTATTTGGAACTTGCAGTGAATTGTTGAGGGAGAAGGGTACATGCAATGCAGAGTTTGAGGCAGCTTCTAAGAAATGATGCCTTCTGTAAAAATCCAAAGGCTGCATCTCAGTTGACACAGTAGGGCAATGCTGCTGTTGTTCTCCAGGCAGTGCCTTGATGCTACTAAGCTGAAAGGTGCAGTTCCCTAATTCAGTTCCGGAGGAAGGCTGCTGGAGTGGGGAAACAACGGAGAGGCAACCGAGAGCCAATGTGGATCGCGAGGCTTTATCATACCTCGTTTTAAGTGGCTGAAGATGTAAAAGTTAAGATGAGCCATAGGACAGGACAGGTACAGCAGAAAGAGCCCTTTCTCTGGGAAGATGAAGGTGTCATGAATAGTGTGCTTCCCCTGGGACAAAAAACACAATCAGTAACTCAAAGAAAGCCAAAAGGGAGAGAAAAGCAGCAGCAGATGGGAGGCCTGTCTGGCCAGCCAGCTCTCTGCTGAATTTACTGCTGTGCACAGATCACCTGTCACTGGGGCCATCCAGATCTCTCTATTAAGACAGCATTTAAAAACAAGGCAAAGGTTACCACCATCCTGTTAGTCAGGTTATGGGAAAGCTGAAGGCAGGATCCTGCCTGACCAAGGCTTCATCAGCAGTCAGGGAAAAGAGGCAGCTCCAGCGAGCACCATGCTAATGGCACAAAGTGCCACTGAGAAGTGTCCCTGTCCCTCTGCTGACTTCAAAGGCTGAGCACCCCAAGGAAATATTTCAGCTAAGCGCCTCATGAGTTCCAGTCAGCGTGGGCCGAACATGTCAGCAAGCTTAGCAGCGAGCCGCTCTGCTCTGTTTATGTGCAGGACTGGAATGCTGGCGTCAACTACGCTGACGTCAATCACAAGAGCTCCCCCTGACTTCAGTGAGTCCAGGACCGTACCACGCAAGCAGCCCCACATTTGTATGAAGTTCAGGACTTATCATTTATTGCTTCAGTACCATCAGTTTAGTTCAAACTGGGAGAGGCTGGGTTATATCAGGAAAAAGAGCTGCTTCCAGAAAAAGAAGCCATATTTCTCCTCCCCCTTGGCAGCTCTCCACTTAGAGCACTGATTAATCTCATCATCCTCCTTCTCTCCAGCTTGGAAAGCCTGGATTCCTTCTGCTTATCTGATCTCACGTACCAGCCCAATATCAATTACACATTTCTCATCTTACTAGTAGCATTGTAGTTTTGAGTGTTTAAGGATGGAAGTTGGTTTGTGGGGAGACTACGATTGATTTGACCAACCCATGGAACTGGAGAGAGGAAAGAAAAAAAGACCGGCGAGTTTCAGGGCAAACAAGCAATCTTTTTTATTCCTCATCTTCCCCATTTCTCAGACAAGGCTCCTTCTACCAGTTGCTCTGGTTGACTTGCCACCACTCACTTACACTGAGTAAATACACCTCTCACTGTACAGTTGGATGCCACTCCTGGTTAACGTACTCCCTCTAAAAAGCATGCTTGGACTCCGCTTTGTTAGGAGGGTGCGTTAAAAGATACAGGGAAAGATCTTTTCATGCCCATGTGGGAGGTTTGCTAAGAAGAAACCGTCAGTTTAACACATTGTCATCTCCGAGAGCTAAAAATAGGCAAAAAATGTCCCTGCCACTTCAGAGATTACTACAAAACTACACTTTCCATTTCATGTGGACTAGGCGGCTGGGCTCGGAACACCAATAGTCAACAGAAGGATGGGAGGCAGGAACAGACAGGGTCCTTACACTCGAAAAGTGCTCTATTTATACTTTGTGCCAAAAACTTCAATGCTCCAATGAGCTGTGGAAAAAAAAAGTCATTTCAGGACAAGAATTGAGAAGTGATTCAGCTGACAAGCCTAGAGAAAATTTCAAAATCGAAATGAAATGATTATTTTGTTCGGAAATATTTTAAAGATTTCCTCAATTTCCACTTCTTCAAAAATTCAATGAATTCACTAAAATATCTAACCATGTGTCCTGGTTTGAGTACTTGAAACATTTAACTTGAACTATTTAATTTGAAATATTTAACACTTGGAGTAATTCTGTTCAACCTAAAATTAAATGCTTCTCAGCTGTATTTTGTTTGGAAAAATATTTCAACTGAAAAAAAAAAAAAAGAAGAAAATCAGCCATTAGCATAGCTCAAGTGATTGTGGAGAGTCCTTTGCTGTCTGGGTCTTGTCACTCCTCTTGCGTGGCACCTGCCCTCCAGTCACTCCTGGGAAAGATCACCTACAAACGTTAGGAAAAGCTTCAGTCTGTGCTCTCTGCCTTCAATGTATCTGACTTTGTGCTACAGAAATTACTTGTCTTGCTTTGCAAAGTACTTGGCAACCCAGGAAGCCACTGGCCCAATGCAGCTGCTGTTCTCCAGTCCTCCTGAAGATAAAGAACATTTTTCTTGCTTACACAGAGGTTGCTTTGCCTGTGGTGAAGGTGGTAGGGGCTGCGTTATAATCCATCCTAGCTATCAGCAGCTATCCCATTCCCTTGGGGAAACGTACCACCCAAAAGAGGGACCTGCTATCTATGGTTACTGCTGTGCTAACGCCACAGGTCCTCTGGCTGAAACCAAATTTCATTCATGAGTCTAGATCTTTCCTTGCCTACAAAGTGTCTCTAGATGGCAGGTGGATGTCACATTTTGGCTTTGGGGTTTTGGATTTTAAGCAGGGTAAAGTCCTAGCAAGCAGTATTTTCTTATGTTCATTTATCTCGGCCTCCCTTGCTCAGCCCACGTCATTCCGAGACCTAAGCAGTCCATCCATTAAAATAAAACACTTTTTCTAGATAACCGCATCAGGTGTGCTTCTGTGCACCAGTGCTCCCAGCCTCTGCAGGGCTGCATCCCTCCTAAAGAAAGCAACACATCCCACAGCCACATCACCCGCTGTTAGCCCACACCAACTCCATCCCACCAGGAAAAGCTGAGATCAGCAGGGCTTTGAACAGTCCACAAATGCCCTTGTTGAAAAAGGTATGGTCCTCTCACATCATCACGTGGGCAGGACCCAACAGACCTATTGGCAGATCTTCCCACGACATCAAAAAATGAGAACTGTCTCTCCGATGACTAGAAATTCTGCTCTAGGGAAAAGCACTGCAAATCCTGCTCAAGACAACACTTTCTGGCGTTCCCTTCTACACACACATGGAAAATCAGGCTGTTTCCCAAAGCAGATAAGGACGTTGAAGAACCAGGCAGGATTGCAGCTAAACACTCGGCAGCATGTTCTCCTCATGCACAGAGGAGAACGTTAATTTTGCCATCTATCCTTTATTTTTAAATTCTGCCAGATAGCAGCCTTCATTACATTGCAAGTAGTTTTGGCCATGGTTCCACTACCTCTTATGCTTATTCAGTCAGACTGTTAAAAATTAATGAAGCGGATGCGCTATTGATTTCAAGAGGGCACTTTGCATAGTGTCCCAGCTCCAGTACCGCGCTGTACTGCTGGAGAAGCCTGTGGAGAAGCAGCGGAGGTAGTGTGCAACCCAGCCATGTATTTCAGAGAACACAGAAAGCCTCTGCAGACACAGCACACACAATCCAAGCTTAAAAAAGGTTTTTAAGAGTGGTAGAAGATTTTTTTTTTAAATACAAAAATCCTTCCCTATAACTTTAAGCATAAAAGGTCTCATGTTGAAGTATCTAATGCAAAGGTCAACAGTGGATGGGAAGTCTCCCACTGATCCTCGTTCAGTACTAATATTGGGTTTTTTCCCTTTGTGTTTGCCATTGCTGGCAAACAGGGCAATGTTTTTATCGGCTACGTGTTCTACTTTGTATAGAAGCTGCACCAATGAGAGGACACGGAGGCAGAGTCCCATGCGGCACCCAGGAGGGTAGGGGAGGCTGCAGGCACCTGAAGGCTCACGGAAGGGAAGGAGGAATTAATGTCACTCCAAAAGTGCCAGGAAGGATCCAATGGTCAGACAGAACTGCAGGGGGGAAGGAGCACAGTGACAGAATGAAGGAAAAAAACAAACAAAAAACCAGAAGAATTTCAGACATACTCCAAGATAAATACAGATATATATATAAATATAATAAATATGTATATATAAATATAAATCAATATATATAAAAAAATATGGGAGAGTGAGTCTAATGATGTTATTCTATAATCACATACCTGCTGGGGAATGATCACATGCAGGCTGGATTTAACTACCACTGTTAATCATGAAATAAAACCATACTAAAAATGAAATAAAATATCACTTTACCGTACTTAGAAGTAAGACCACTCTCAGGTGACTCTTGGGGACTTCAATCCCGTACGTACAAGGGCAGCAGGAAGAGGACCCCTGTACTACCGGAGAGGGATCTGCCCCAGCCACGGGTGTCCCCAGGGTGGATCCAGTTGTAACTGTGCATCTCCAGTCGCTGACAATTCTTCCATTACCCTGTACTTAACACCAATGTAAACAGGCAGCTGAAAAATTTAGGCCACCAAACACACTCCCCCTCAAATTAACACACAAAATCCATAATCGTTGTCACATGATAAAAGAATGATTTATTAGAGCAACTTTATGATAAAATTATATAAAATAACAATTTGGTTTTTAAAGACATCCACAATATCACCTTGAAACAAAATGTACAGATACTGCCTATAATCCAAACAAAAATAAATTACCATTCAAAAAAAAAAAAACAACCAACAAAACAAAACCAAACAAACCAAAAACCAAAACCAAAAGCAGAAAAAAAAAAAATCAGGGCAGGAGAAAAATCAAAATTATACACAGCATTTCAGGAGGGTGTGGAAAAGAGAAAGTCATTAATTGATTCAAGTTATACAAACGTGTTTCAGCTTTACTCTCAGACAGCTCAGCTTGCATTTGTGTTGCATGCAAATGGAATGATCCAGTGAACAGTTCAGAACAGCAGAATCAGCAGCATTAACAACAGCAGAGAGTGAAATAGGCACGATTCAGCACGGGGCACATCGAAAGTGAACAGGTAGTTCTGTCCGGTCTTTGCAAAAGCTATACACATGTACGGAACTTCAAAAATAGCTAGTGTGATCTGCAAACTAAGAAAAAACTAGTAGAATCTCGCACTTTAATACTTTACACTTTTTAATCTTTTTTTTTGTGTCCTCTTTTTTTCAGTAGGCTGTATGTAAACATTCCACTAGTTGTACCTTTACTAAAATACTCAAAGATGATGCAGACGTTCTTTTCTCCTGGAGCACAACCATGACATGACATCACGGTAGATAATTTCGGTCGCTGCTCACAAAGCTCGTACACATTCTTGCAGGAATTTACATTCACGCGATCAGAACAGAGTAACAGATTTTTACATTTGAAAGCATTGAACTGAGAACATGGTTTTCAAGTATAGTGGAAGAGCTGAGGGCTGGGATTTTGAAAGGTGCTCATGGCATCAGGCACCCGAAGTGTGTGGGAACCCAAAAGGACCTGAGCACTTGCTTCCTTAAGACTTTGAAAATCCCACCCTTTACTACATTTCTTTAGTCAGATACAAAACACATGAAAGCAATATGGTACGAGAGTGACCCACAGGCCAGCGTCACCCCTACCAAGCTCAACTCAAGGCTCATGGAAGCCAATAGGTATCTTATGCGCTGACCCTGGGCCACCCAAACACGCCACGACACACCTGTTAGGGTCCCACTGGAGTCACACAGAGGCATGTTTTCACGGCTGCGCACAGTACTGCTTGTAAGAATGAACAATCAATGAAGGAGTCATAGTCAGGAGGCTAGCTCTTTGGCTTATCTAGAGCAGACAAGTGCAAATGGGGTGTACTTCAGAACCAGTGAATACAAGACAAAATATGTTGCATTTCATCACTGACAAGCAAACCTGTTCTAAATGCAAAGATCCAAGGATGAACATTATGTCAGGACACAGAAGCATTTAGTAGTTTGGCTGATCACAAATAAAACAGATCAAGCTGTGCATCCTCCCCTCACTTCGCGCACACATTTCCAAATTATAAACAGACACCAATTGTTGCATCCTTATTAGTCACTTGAAGAGGTACCATATTTTGTGGGTTGATTTAATTGATGTAAGGTGTCTGCAGGCTCTCTCTCAAGTTCAGAACAGAGAAACCAAGGAAGAAAATCCATCCCTGATGTGTTCATAAATGAAGGAATCAAGCAATTTTTCGACTGAAAGTAAACAGAAGTCCTATCAAGGACACCTTGTAGAGAAACAAAATCCGCTGCAGCATAGCCATGAACATGTGGAAACGTGGTTAACAAATAATACCAAAAGTCAGAAGTCTGAGTAATTCACTTGTCTCTACAGCAAAACTGAAACTAACAGCAACACCTCATCTGTGAAGGTCCTTCAGCTCCTAGTGAGTTGGGGTAGCACCTGGTCAGTTCAAACCCTAACCAAGAAGGGCTTGAAGAATTGTGTCTCATATGTCAAGAACGATACCACCACTTAGATAGTTATCAAGGACACAGCTATTTCGAGAAAAGACAACTGAATGAACACATTCAGACAGTGCATATATTACAGGCAGAAGAACATCAAGGGCAAATTCTTCTCTTTTTTTATTATTCTGCATTCATCTATGTGAAATCCAGCAGACTTCTTCATGGAAGAGCATCTCCACACAAGCAGATGAGTCTTATAACCTACTGGAAATCTTGGAAAGATATTTGCACCTATTGTTTACCAGCCAGCATCTTGCACACTCAAAAGAAACTAATGGCCTGTTGGCATACTCCCATTTCGGGACCAATCCTGTTCCTGCTGAAGTCGACAGAAAGCTCCCACTGGCTTCACCAGGAAAGCCATCATGGTCTTTGCTAGTAAGATTAAACACTTTGTGAGCATCCCTATTTATTTAAATTATTTTAACAGGCTTCCACTGTTACAACATTCTAGAAGAAAAGCTCAGGTAACTACTGAAGCTAACTAAGGAATCCACTACTCACTCCAAAATATAAAGTTAGCACACAAGAAGCAGCCAAGCTTGGGAAACCACTTTCACTGGTTAAACTACACACTGTATGAGGGCAAAGTGGAACTCATCTGCTCACCTTTCCCAGTAAATGTATCCTCCACAGCTACAAAAGAATTTCTTCACCCGATTACTATTTATTGACCAGGAAGAATGAAATAGGAATTGATAAAAGACAGAAAAAAACTGGGAGCAAACATATCTGGAAGAGGTCCCCTCGAAACAAAGCCTTTCTTCTTCAAACAACAAAAATTGCTTAGTGTTTTGCACTTTAACTGAAAGACAGAATACAAAAAGTAACTCTTTTTTCAAAACAAGAAATTACTCAGTGCAACTGCACATAATCCTTAGTGTTTCTAGGATTATAACAGACCAAAAATAAAATCCAAACAAAAATCCCAGATGTACCAAGTGCTTGACACTGTTGAATAGTCTTTGAAGAGTACCACAGAACGATGGTCTTCAAGCACTTTTGCATTGAGAAGAAATTCATAACAGAGCTACTAGCTGCAAAGGTGGAGCTACATTTAAGCCATTATTTTTTCAGTGCTGTCAAGTGAACACTAGTTCACAGCAACTGTGCAATTAAGGTTATTATGTGAGCCATTGGAACAGATGTTTTTCTTAGCAATTAGCAAATCACAAACATCTCAGTCTTTGGCCCAGCCAAGAGCATTCGTAGCTCAATGTAAAAAGACTGTATATTTAAATAGAAAAATAAAAAGAAGAAAAAGCCGCTTAGAGACAGCATTTGTACCAAAATCATGAAAATTTGGCAAGTTAAACTGTAAAATCTGACTTTTTTTGTACCTACCTCAAACATCAAAAATAGTAATTAGTATTAGTCCTTACATTCATACCATTATTAACTTTTACACTTTCCCAAGAGAAAAATGAAGGGTTTATTCTGTCTTGTTTTGGTTTTTGGACTGAAAAAAAAAAAAGGATGTACAACTTCAGCGTGGTTGCCTTTTTATGACCGCTAAAAAGGACCTTCTTACACAACTGTAGTAAGAGTTTCTCCTAGAAACCTGTGGTATTGCACGATCATTCTGTTGGGATTTGCACACTGATTCCAACAGAGCTGTAATGCTTCACTTGTACACTTAAAAAAAAAAAATTCAAACAAATAAAACCAAAACAAATACAGTACCAAAAAAAAGAGTTGTTTTAAATTGCGCCTCATTACAACTGAATCATTATAAACAGGCCAATGCAAGAACACTTTAGCTTCAGCAGTATTGGATTGGAGCGTATGCAAAGCCTGTTTTTTTATGGCACACTGGAAGAATGAGTAATTTTCTATAAAATCAGTTTGCCTCTATGCTGAATATGTGCTGCTCCACAGTGCTAGTCTTGTTTAAAAGGCATACACAGACTTTCCATTCACCCTCACAGCATAGATTATTCTTTTTTTCTGTGCAACGTGTTAGCAATCTAAACAACTGCTCCACACAAACTGTCCACAGCCACTCATACACAACACTAATGCGACGCTAGATTACAGTATGACAGCAATACAAAATATTGTATCAGATCACATATTTCTCTCCATCTGGAATGAAATTCGAATCTTGTAAGCTAGAAGACCCACAGTTCGATTTCTGCGTGTAGTTTCTCATCTGTGCTGGGGACAAAGTCTCCAGCGTGGACCCAGAAGCGTTAGCAGTCCTGACTTTAGTGGCTGTAGATTGTTTAGCAGCAGCAGATGCTTTGTTACTGGCGACTACATCCAAGTTTCCAGAAGGATCAATGATAGCATTTATGACTGGGGAAAGGGAAAGAAAAGAGAGACATAGGTTAGCAGCAGGTTTCCTAAACAGAAGGTTGCTGCCTAGAACTGCAGGTAGTACTTGTGTTCACTTTAGTCATGCTGCTTTCTTCATTAGTACCTTCAGGCCTGAGCAGCTTTAACAAGCAAAACCTCTCCCAAACTGAAGCTATGAGGACGCTCAACCTTCTGGTTAAATTGGAAAAGACAAAACTACAGCAGCCAAATGGTACCTTTTAGCAGGAGCCCAAAATGATGCCTCTGTATTTTTTTATTAAGCTTCCAGATGACGCAAGAGCTTGTCTTGCCTCTTGCACAGAGCTCGATGTGCAAAATTCAAGTCCAAAAAGCATAGCACAGTTTATTGGCTGAAAGAGCTGCTAAATATTATTTCAGCAGAACAGACCTTTGCCAGTTCATCCTATGGGAATATGCTAATTACCACAAACAAGGCATTTCCACAGCAACAGCTTCCACATTTCAAAAGTCAACAATTTTCTTAAAACTTGGCAGCACAAGATAAATCTCCTGTTCATTCCATATGCACTCGTCAGAGAGCACGATGTGAACAAACTCAACCACATCCTTTCCCAGCTTCCACCAGCAAATCAAACATGTTATTTTGTGCAACTTACTGGTGTTTAAGAGACAAAAAGAACATTTTAAATGACCAACCTTCAAGCTGTTTCTGAACTCTCCTGAGCTCCTTCAGGATAGAACTGATTTCCTGGAAACAAAAGCAGCAGAATGGAAAATTAAGCAACAAAGTAGCCAACCGACACAGGAATCTAGTCTGACTCCTTCTGCCTGGTCAAGAAGATTCAATGTCAGCTCCAATATCCCTTGTTTAACAGAAAAGACAAAGCAAGTGTCTGTATCGAGACACATTTGGTCAGGGACATCAGGGACCTCTGCTCTGCATCATTTCACCAAGTACTACAACACCACCTAGTTCATAGCCACAGCAGTTTTCACATCTGAAATGCTGGCCAGATTAACCATACAAAGGCTCCTCTGCATCCTCCTTAATACCAAAAATATTATTTGGAAACCCAGCTCCTAGACCAGATAAAGCAATTGGCCATCTATATACTGCTGTAGCACCAAGCTACACAGGTCCTGCGCAGTGTTACAGGTACACTCAGCACTAACTGTATTTGCTGGGTCCATTATTGTACTTAAATCCCTACTGGCAGTCCCCATCAATGACAGTAGGGGGTCATGGGAGCACAAACACCATCCCTAGGACTGAAGCTTTTTTATTGCACCATTATCAAACAGTTACAGGTGAAGAAAACAAACATTCATGAGAAACACCTGCCTGCAACTGAAGCTGTGGCAACCACATGCTTTGGTAGATGTTTAAATGAGGCCTAATGACCCTGAACTTGAACATCTGTTAAGGGACTAGGTCTCTGAAGACGAATCACAGAGGGAGAGCTGAACAGTTTGCTGAAACACAGCAGCTGAAGGAACTCACTTTGTCACACTTCAAACAGCAACAAACACCGGAGTTCACCCCATGCAAATGGACTAGATATTTCTAAAATGTATTTGAGAAGGGCCAGAGCCTCTTGGTTTGGTTTCTTACAAAACTTTCATGGATGAAAGCCTTCAGTATTTCACTTGCTTGCACAGTCTTACCTTGTTTGATGTCTTCAGAATTGGCACTTCATTTTCTGAATTCATTTTGGCCTCCATCTCCTCCCATGTCCTTTCTGAGTTTTGAAACAGAATCCTGTGGCACAAGAAGTGGAGCAGATCTTAAAACTGCCATCCAAAAGCTGCTTGTTTAAAAGACTCAATTATCACAAGATGCAGCAACAAAGGAGATTAGTGGATTAGCAACTGGACAAAGCGCCTTTCAGCTGATTTAGAAACAATCCAAAGTCCTTCGCTAACTGATGTCTTCTAGAGCAACAACAAGCTTTGAAGAGATTTCACAAGCTTGGTGACCTGCAGGCTTTCTGAGAGCCTTGGAACAGAGATGGAAGGAGAAGACAAGCCACCAATTTTCTGCTGTATCTTTGCACAGGCAACATTTCAAAGTTAAGACATCGACAGGCATTACAAATCCAGCATTACAATTCCAAAGGCCAAACATAAGAGGAAAAGAGATGGCAAATAATCATTATTACCCCCTTGTTCACTACACAGCTTCCTACACCTAGATTCTGGAGGCAACAATGCCTTATGTTCCACAAGTAGCAAGTCAACATTTCACGCCAGGGACAAGAAGTTACTTACTTCATTTTTTCAGCTAGGTTTTCTGTATTTTCACGGATTGTATGTGATAACTGGGATACTGGGTTCAACATCAGATTGTCAAAGATTACCTAAAATATAAGGACAAATCAGAGAATTCTTAAGCAAACATGGCATATGACAAAACTGAAAATTTTTTACAGTAAATGATCTCCACTGAAATATCTTCATCTCCATGGGTGATACTTGAAGCTCAAGGGAGACTAAGATGATGTGCAGCTTTGTTGCAGCACTTTGGCAAAAAGATTAATACTAACTTGTGCAGATTTTTTTTTCTAGAAGCAGAGAGACAGAGTTGTCTGCAGTATCGTAACTATTTAAGAATTTCTGAAAGAAAAAGCTTAAGACTTTCCAGGCCTCATAGGCACCTCCTCCCCACAACAACAACAAAAAAACCCCCACAAAACCAAAACAAACCCCAAAGCCAAATCACAATGCAGGAAGTCCCATAAGCAGTCTCACTGAAACCATCTAATGTGATTTATGTGAGTTCAAGCCACCTCCACAGCCAGATTACATTCTGCTTTATTAAGAACAACAAAAAAAACCCAACAAACCCCAAATATTCAAGGTCTGTTGCTCAGTAGAGCCCCCAGGTTTCTGCTCAGAAAGCCCACATCAGCTGGGGGCACGCTGAACCTGCACCTTTTATTGAGCCGTGGCACCTCTCTACAGGAGAGTGAGGCATTCCTTCAGGACAGGGTCAGTACCAGTGGCTCAGCCCAAGTTCCTCCTCTATCTGCCTGTCTGACACCCCACCCCCAGAGCAGCAGAGTGCCTGTGCTAGAGCCCAGCTCTTCCCCTCTCACCTGCACTGCCTCCCCAGAGCCTCTGACCAGCTCTTCCTTCCCATCCAGAACCAGCAGCAGAAGCAGCATCCCAGTGCTGCATCAGCAGCCTGCTCATCCGTTCTCCAGCACCATCACCCCACTACACCCCTCACCCCAATACCATTCCCAGCCTCAAGTTTCAGGCCAGGCTTCCTCAACCTTTAGCGTCATCCCAGTGATTTCCAGCTTACCCTGCTCTGTCAAGCCCAGAAGAATTGCATCAAATTGCACACGTTGGAGAGCGCAATGCAGAACAAGTGCCTTGCTGTCTGCACGGCACGGCAAGCCAGCTGTGCCCAGCTGCAGAAACTGCTCGTAAGGTCCAAATTCTGCCACTGCTGCTCCATGGGCAGCTCTAACCAGGATGCTGGTTGCAGTAAAGTAAGGTGCCATTAAAATATCAGCGCTGTAGATTTCAAAGTTGAGATTTTTGTGTTTTCTTTAAAATAGCAGGGAAATAGCCTACTAGGCACCTCACACTGAATGCCTCTTCCTAAACAAGTGACCAAGCCTCAGGTTTTAGCAGAGTTTTACACAAGAGAGAAAATTCCAGTCAGTATTGGCAAGAAGGACAATTCTGTTCCTCTTTTATTTAAAAAAAAAGACAGACCCACCCTTTCTATACCTACAAGTCAGGGCTTTTGAGAAGTGCATTTTTTTGAGTTGCCTCCTTTTGCAGCTTAGAAAGAGCAGGTAAACATACTGCAGCTTAAAGCAATGTCATGTATAAAGTAAAGAAAAAGGTGTCCTGCCTCCTCACGGTTTCTTGTCCTTGTTTTTCTTGAGGGATCCTCTTCTCTATTATCGTTCATATTTTGGTCAAAATCCTTCAGTTCCACTGATCCCGGAGGCACTTTCTGGTAGTTCAGACTTGCTTCTGGAATGTGCTGCACCAACTTGGAAATAATGAGTAATGAGTCATTAAATTAGTAGGGAAGGAGGCACACAGGCACTCTCTGCAGGTATTACAGATTTTCAAGCAAGCCCCAGAGGAACACTGATTCATTTGAGCCTTGTTCAGACAGGTATGGGTTCCTAAGCAAATTACTAGACCCCAATCCTGCAAGCGTCTACACACCGGAGTCATCCTATAAAATTCAGTGGAGCTATTCCACTTTATAATTTTGAGTCTTGAGCACATAGTTCAAAAGTATATATTGGTGTTTTGGTTTTTTTTTTTTATTTAGCTCAAAAAGGTTCTGTTTTCCCGTATCTTATGTTTTAATATATGAACTCAACGTTAAAGCCACACTAAAATTAAACAGAAACCATTTATTAACACATGGAAGAGATGAAAAAGCAATACAAACCCACCGATAACGCAAATAATTAACAGGAAGAACAAAAAAGACAAGACAGCTTGTTTGGTTGACTGACAGACAAAAACTCTAAAAGAAAGGGAGGAAAATAACAGTGACAAGACAGAGATACAAAAATAATGGGATGGAGAGTGCACCTGAGATGGATATGCCAGCCGAAAAGATCTACGAGCAATCTGTGTTAAAACAGAAACAAAGAGATCAACGCTAGTGAATGGCTGTGACAGTAAGTATCAAAGAGAACAGATAGTCTGGGGTTATTTGGGGTTGACATTCCCAAAAACGCATTCCTGAGGACCAGCACTCAATGCCCACCCCCCGCATGCACTGAAGCTCATGGAGGTTCTGGTCACCAACCCATTCTACAGAGGTGGTCTTGGGCAGCTCCCCAGTTACTTCAAAACAGACTGTGCTGGGTGAAATCCAGCAGCCCTCCAAGCACAGAGAATGGGCTAAGCACACAGCCCAGAAGGCCCTTGGCTGGCGAAGCCCACAGCTCTCGTGAGGAAACCATGGGCTGTGCAAGGTCCAGGCTACTCACGCTCTATGCAATAGCACTTGGGTTACACAAAGGCAGAAGGTGTGAGATCTTATGGTTCAGGGGCATAACAGCCAAAATGTTTAGCTAGTGAGCTTCTCTTTTTCAAGCATCCTTTCATGACGTGCAGAAACAGTACGTTAGGCTGCTTGCAGCGGTGAAACAGAGTCAGAAGGGAATGAGATTCTCCTACAGCCCAGAAGCCCTCAGCACAACCAGCTGAAAACACACTAGGGACAGCACTTGCACGCTAATGACAGCATCAGGGGCTTTTCATATGTTACCTGGTTTCTTCTCATGCTTTCTGTTCTGTCACACCCGTAAGCATTTCCTCTCATCATACCAACACTTACACCGAGTACGTTAAACAGCAACTTAACGAACATAATTGGGCTTTTAAGTTTTGGCTATACCATTATCAACTTTAAAAAAAGAACAGCTGAAAGAATTTCGCACATGGCTAGAATTTGCAGAAGTGGCCAGTGATTTGGGATGACCCACTTGACTCCACTTGCAGCAGCTGAGCTGTCAGTTTGACTGCTGGGCTCTGCAGAAAGCCAGGTCCTGTAAAACCTACACATCCACTATCCAAGGCATAAACAACCCATGGCTTTGGTAAACAGGAATCATGAAGGTTTCACCCTTGCTGACCTCTTCTTTTGTTTGTTTTGTTATGTTTGGGTGTTTTTTTGCTTAATTTGTAGCAGTACTCAGCTAAGTATGCCAAGAATCTAGGTTATTATAAACCGTACAGCTGAGGCTACCAAAACAAACAAAAACACACCAAACACGCACTGGGGAAATGGAAAATTTCCCTGGCAAACATCCAAGCCAACACTGGACTTGAAAGGAAAGAACACTAAAAATAAAGTTTAAATCTCAGGCTCCATCTTAACATCTAAGAGAACACTCACTATTTTAATATTTAACCAGGCTTTATAATAAAAGCAATTTAAAAGCAGTTCATCTGAGGCTGAGAAGTGCTGTGCCACACACTAGTCCAGAGTGAAGCTTGTCATATGGCATAAACCCTCAGAAGTGATTACAGAATCACTATTTATTTTTCCTGCATTTTCTCTATGTGGGAGTCCACAGCTAGTCTGAGGACTCAGGGATGGACCTTAGCTTTGAGCAGATAATGATGTTTCCCTGAAAGAGTCTGGGAAGCCCTGAGGCTGAAGAGTCCCAGGGAGTGAAGGAGATAAGAGGCCTAACGAGCAAATTCCACAGAACAGCAACCTGGCAAGAAGTCAGTGGAGGAACAAGAACACCAACCGATCAGCATGTGTATGGAGAATGGACTGAGCTATCCTACAATAACGAGAGCTTGAAGAATATGTGTTACCAATTAGAAATTGTTGATGGGTAAATGATGTGCACAATGTAACCAATAGCGGAATAGCTTGTACTGCATGCTATGCCAAAGAGATTATAAAAGAGCGATGTTTTACTAAATAAACGGCTTTCACTTGATCACATTGGTCACCTTAACTACTCAAGAAGAATAATACAAAACGCAGTTTTGCAGGTGTGGCACTTGCAAGCAAACAAAGCAATAAAGCACTTTGTCTCAGAGCCTCAGGTTATTTCGAAACATTTGTGCACTATAGCTTCAAACTGCCCCAGGAAAGAACCCCTCCCTGAGCCCTTGCAGCTGACCTTGGCTTAGCACAAGCCACTGAGTTTCTGGGTATCTCCCTAAACTGCTTCCTGCTTTCAGTGATCATCACAGCAGGGTAACAGGGCCTCCAAGTACACTCTTGGCCAGGCAACAAGTCTGGTCCTCAGATCTGATCCCTGCTTAGGGCAGTTCTGCAATTCTCACACCAAAGACAACAAAGACATCTGAACAGCATATAAAGAGAGCTGTGTATTTTTTTATGCCCACACTGGTGGTAGACAGGAGGGAATTTGGATTTAAACAACAGCGAAGACAATTCTGCTTTAGCAGCTGGAGCCTCCTGGTGACTCTGCAGCCAAGCTGGAGCTGAATTGAGTCCCTGTGCTGTGGCACTGCAGAGACAAATGAAGAAATCACCTCTCTCCTCCCCACTGAAGTGCAGACAACTGTGCTACACAGTTCGGGAGGAAGCCACAGCTTCTGAAGAGACAGAGGACAGCACTTGCCAAGATAACTTCCTTACTCCTTGCCCACCTAGCTGGCTGGGGAGCAGAGGTCCTGCCTTCGCCCACAGAGAGAAGGGCTTCAAGAAACACCTGCACAGCGCTTCAACAGCTCTGGCAGAAAGGGCACAGCAGAGGTACAAGTCACACCATTCATACCGAGCGTGCAGCCAGAGCACAAGGTCAGTGCCTTGCACGAAACAAGGAGGGAGGCTCTGGCTCCCTGGCACAGCAGCGCACCCACTCCATCCCGTTCCTCGGATGCAAACTTCAGGGACCAAAGTCCAGCTTGACTAGAGGCCATGAGACCCTTTGGAAATAATATGACTCCCACCTCTTGCAAGGCTGGCTGTGACACAGAGGAGGGCAAAATAAAGAATACCCTAAATAGACTGCAGTCAATCTTTCTGGAGGACAGGAGATGAGGGATTTTCAATGCTGCAGCAACTGGGGATGCTGCCCTGTTCTCCCACCACAACCATGCCCCATGTACTTACTAGCATTCAGAGGCAGAGATTTCTGTCGTTTGGGATCTTACCTCTTCTCTTGCTGATATGGTGGAAGCAGGAGTGTTGGGCACAGAGCTGAGGGAGGTGCTTGGTCCCGTCCCTGATGAACTCTGTGAGTCCCCATCTCCAGCAACATCGTGAATCTCTCGAGCAAGGATGGCCACATCCTTCACCAAGGTCTGGCTGAGCCTAAAGCACAGGGCATGCAGCAGAGCCATTAGGACACATGACATAATAAGCTTCACATATGTAAAATATAAATAAGGCAGCCACAAGCAGTTTGTGGGAACTATAACCTATGCAGAGGCTACGGAAAGCAGTTTTTTTGGGGTGCCTTGGCAGGATGTCAAGGAACACTCTGGCTACAAACAAAATAAATACACTCCACTCCTGATCCCAGCTTCAAAACAGAGATTTGATAAAAAGCAAATTCTAGTGACTACACACTAGCAGAAGGTATTAGAGAAAATTTATAAAGAAGCTTTATGTTATTGCTCCCCCACCCATCCATTCTACTTCCTCTTTTTTTCCCTTTTACAGAACGCTGTCAATTTTTGTCCTTGGTACTTCTCTGTTTTCCCTCAAAAAGCCCTTACAAAGCTTTTTCCTTTGTTACATAATAAAACCTCAAATTCTCTTTCCTTCTTCCTTGTGGTTTATTGACTGTAAATCAAAATACAGCTCCATGTTCTCAAAAAGGGCCTAGGGATTACCCAAGCGAGCATGGTATACCTTAGAGGGATCTGGTTTTCAGAGACCAAGTCTTGAAACTTCAAGCCCCTTGACAGAGCCCAGTTAACACTCAGTGACCACAGCAGTCTGTTCTACTTGCTCTAGATCTCAAAACCAGTTTCTAAGTCTCTGGATTGTTGCTAGCAGGGCTTTAAAAAAGCCCCTTCAGACCAGAAGTAGCTGTACGGTAATTTTAAATAAAAGCTTCTGAGAAAAAAAAACAAAAAACATAAAATAAATTAAAAAAAAAAAAAAATCTTACAGGCAGCCAGCTTCATTTAAAAGACACTTTCTTCTTGAAATGAAAAAAAAAAAAAACCCAAGCAATTGATAAAACTATCAGTTCATCGAAACATTTCCTTGCAATGAAAATGCATAACTGAACTAATAAAAAGCAATTTGATCTGCTGCCTAACGTGCCCCCTATCCAAGCTGGTTTGGATAGAGCTGTCACCCAACGCAGCCATTACGCGATTCACTCACTGTAAACAAGTGGCATTTTCCCTTTTAACTCTGACTCCTCCGAACCCCTCCCAGTTAATTCGGGAGCAGCAACGGAAATCAGAGCTGCAATTATGAAGCAGACTCTGTGACCGAGCCCTGCAACGTGCAGCGCCAGACAAGTCTGACGCAACCATTTATTTATAGCTGGTGCTCTCCGGCGCTAGGAAGGATGCTGGGAGGGAAGCCAGCGTCTCCCACACGCACGCTCCGTGCCACACAGGTAACGAAGCCTGGTTTGAGGCTGACACACTTGCTAGCAGCCTGACAGCAACGTTCACACAAGGAAAGTTCTTTTGAGATTAGTGCGGCAAGTGATATGGGTGACGTTGAAATGCTGACCCAAAGCAGAGAGAAGACGGCTTCCTCAGTCAAAAGTATTTCAAGTATGGCCAGTACAATGGAAGACCAGTATTTCTGGAAAGTTGGCATAACGCAGTTGCATATTAGAGATGTCAAACCTCAAATGCCACTGTTTAAAAAAAGAATCTATTTGCTTTACTGACGAGTTCCTCCAGGCAACCACCAGACCACCAGCATACAACAGGTCCGGTATCCAGGGACATCAAGCTAAGCAACCACGACTCATTTATACAAGGGGCCCAGACATATTTTCTTGGTTGGATTCAATTGTGCCAAGCAAAGAGGTTTCTGCCCCACAGAGCCTGCTTACAGCTCCATCACCGGCTTCAGGCAAAGCAGCTTCAACAGTTTCAACAGATTCAGTCTTTGCTAATCTATTTGATGACTTCTGCTGAGATTTAGGACAGTTCACACCAACTGCTCAGTGCGCACATAGTGACTTCCAGGAGAAATCAGACATAAGCAGGTACAGACAGTCACATCTTCTGACAGAATTAGAGCTAATGGGGATACCCATCCACAGCTTAAACAAGAAACAAACCAAGGTGGAACCCAGCTTCCCTGCACCGTGGCATTTTCTAGAGGGAAGGTGCAACCAGCACTGCCTAGCACAGGCTGTAAAGCTTCCTGAAAACCTTTCAGGTCTGAACATACTGATGTTCAGGTATGAAGGAGATGGAGGGCACAAACAACAGGAGAGAGTGCCTCTCCTTCTACCTCCACACCTGCTTTTGTTCTGAACACCAAAACCCCCTCAATCCATTTTCAGCATGTGCATCAAATGCCTAAAGCCCCACCTCACCTGGCTATTTCTGCTATCTCTGCTGTTTGCGCCATGAAGTTGTAGGGGTCAGGGTGGTCATCAAAATCTTCATCGTCATCTGTTTCTCTGCCGTTGAGCTTCTGCTTGTTCAGCCCCGAGCCACGTATCCTTGGTGTTTGTGTGGCTGTTGAAGTATGGGAGCGTTTGTGTTTAGGGGAGCTGTGATTTGAGCCATATTCCTCCTCCGAAGTAGAAGTGTAATCTGAACCCTGTGGTCTCCGCCTTGATGCTTATAAAAAATGAATTGGTTTCAGACAAGGAAACTAGCAAAGAGTAACTACAAAAGGGCAAAAAGGTAACACAAAACTAGCCCAATAGCACAAGGAAAGGAGAGTTTCTGTGCAGATTTTAAGTTAAACAGCACATTCTCAGAGTTTATTTCAAAGTTGAGCACTTCTGTGGCTCCCATTCACTATACAAATTTGGAGTGGGAAATTCCAATGGAAAAGCAAAATGACTGTGTTAAGGACTCCAGTGTAGTAAATTATTAACCCAGACTTGGCTTTCCATGCACAGAAGCTCTGTGTATAAGTAGCACACATTTAAGACTCCTCATAGTCCCACAAAAGTCCTTTTCTAAGAAGAGCCCAATTCTCAAGCCTGCAGACACCTTCCCAATTAGCTGCAAGTACAAGCAAAAGGAGGGGGGTCTGGATGAAGAACCAGACTACGGGGCTTGGTGTTATTTGCCAGAGTCCACACCCCCATGTTCACCTCCTGCCTCCCAATTCACCATTAATGACACTCTACAAAAAAGAGTGTTCACACAGCCAGGACTGGCTCCAAGCCCTGGAGCCAAGTGGCAGCTGCTTACTTATCCCAACCAGTTCTGCAGATCTGTGGACACCCAAGTCCCCTTTGCATGGGAAGGATCAAGATGTCCTTATTTGAAAACTGGGCTCCCAGTGTTCTCTGCCTCCCTATACTCTACAGATGCCTTCTGTCCTTCCCTGGAGAATGAAGACCCACCAAACAGAGAATCAGCCAAGTTATTTGAAATTGCAACACCTAAAAGCTTCACTGTGTTACCAAGATTATCAGAACACTGAAACGCTGCAAGCAAATTAAGCCAGCATCATGGATCATACAAACAAAACCAACAAATTTGGCATATAAGATGCAGGTAGAAACTATAGATAATTACTGTATAGGGCAGGAGTCCTCAAACTTTTTAACCAGGGGGCCGGTTCACTGTCCCTCAGACACTGTCGGGGGCCGGACTATAGTTTGGAAAAAAATGAACGAATTCCTATGCACACTGCAAATATTTTATTTGGGGTACTGCAAAAAAAAAAAAACAGGAAAAAGAATGCCATATCCAGCCCGCGGGCCGTAGTTTGAGGACCCCTGGTCTAGGGAAAAAAGTATCCCTAGACATTGCTATATCTGTCATAGCTATATAAATGTCTTGGTTTAGGATTAAAAAGTTATATATACATACAGAAAAACTAAATTTGCTCATGTTCCACATATTCCATTAGTACAGATATATATGTTTTGGTTTTTTTTAAACACAAATTTAGAATCAAGAGGTCAGTCAGTGAACAGCAATTTTAAGATGAAGAGCCTGATTTTTCACCCCTGTACACCAAGGGAAATCAGAATCAACTCCCTCAGTACCATTAAATTACACCGAGTAAACAACTCGTGTACACAGAGGAGCAGGGGAGACAGGCCCATAGCTTTCAGAATCGGTAACTTCAAGTATTCTGATGTTATCTGTGCATTTCACATAAAGTTACTTGAGATGGCCCAACAATCTCCTGGTGTTTCTTGTCTTACAGCCAGACAGTTCATTCTGTTCCTCCCTTACCAAGATTAACTTTCTCCCACTAGGAGAGGTGGAAGCTATTGTGGTTAGCTAAACACTTTAAGAAATCTGTGAATAAATCAGCCACATCTGGCTCCCTACTGCCAAGGCTCGACACTCAATGCTTTTAAGGGTTATTGTATCATGCTGAAAAATGTCTTGATGGTACAGTGCAATAGTTCAGTTTCTCGATGTCTCACTTTTGTTCCAGGAATGGGGTGCTGGGCATTGATTCACTGTATCTATAACAGCATTAGTATAGAAGCATGCATCACACACCTGGTACAGCACGATGAAGCACAAAGGACACTAGTATACTTAGAGCTTGTGGAGGGTCCACAAGCTTATCGAGGAATTAGGAAGTTAGTATTTTAAGAGCAACTAATTCAGAGGAAGGATTAGCATCATCTGCTGCCACTATGCACAAGGAAAGGTGTTAGCATGTTGCTACAGAGCTCTGGAAATCAAAAACCAATTCATTTAAACCAAGAACTGGCCAACGCTTAGAATTTTTCTCCAAATGATTTGAAGTCTGTGGTCCAAAGGCAGAAGGATTGCAAAGAGTGTCTCCCGTTCGGAAAACTCAGACCACGTTATTTTGGTTTAAATTTGTTATTGTTCAACAAGAAGTCAATAATAGCATCATCTCAAAAAAGGCAAGAGAAGAGACTGTACATACTCTTTTAGCTTATTCACATTCTGATTTACATGCATATACAAATGTGTAAGAAAAAATTAAAATAAAAGGGAAGCTGGATGCACTAAAATAATCCAAATCAAAACAAGCAGCAAATAACATTTTTTAGCATGCAATAAAAATGAATACTGAAAAAAGATAATTATTTCAGCTGCATGAAAACATACAAAAACGACACATCCAGAACTCTTAAGACCCCTTGCAGAAACACAGATTTGCTGAAAATAGCATCCCTCTGAACAGGCCTGAGAAACCCAGCCAAAGGGGTTCTTCCTGTCCCTTTGGCCACCCATCATTCCTAAAAACCTGAGCAAATAGATCTGCTTTGCCACATCCATGGTAGGTCAAGGACTACAGGCATAGCCCAGGACTTAGACCAAAGGTGTCGGGGACAATCTCTCATTACCAATTACCAGAGTTATCACCTGCATTGTCCCCACCTCTTAATTAAAAGCTGATTTCAATATGGCAAATGATGATATTGCAAGGGTCTGTTGAGTGCAAAGCTGAAAAGCAAGACAGCCCCTGAACCCCCATCTCGTGGGAAAGGTGACTGTGCACCTGCCTTTCCTATGGCAAAAGGGAATGAAAATACAGCAGCGGGAATCTCTTGGGCCAGTCGGCGTATAGTGTCCAGCTCCACATTTGCACTTAAAGGAAGAACAAGAGAACAGCCTTCACAGGACATCTATGTCCCTTTCTCCTGTTTCACATGCCTCCAAAATTGCCACCTTGCAACACCATTATAAGATCTCTGGGGGTGAACTCTGAATTTTGAAACTCAAAGAAAAATAGAACAGAATTCCTTGTAGCTCTGAAAGTCATTAAAATGAACCTTTTTAACAGAAAAATGGCTAACATGCTCCTGTCAAATGGCAACTGGTTCAAAAAACAAAATCACTGAAAAAAAAAAAAAAGAAAAAGAAAAATATCTATTTGCAATATCCTCACAGACAACATCACAAGAATATCTCACTAGATATGAGAGATGCTCTGCTGTCTCCAAACCCACAGCAGATGTCAACCTCCACATTACTTGTTAGCGCGGACTTTTGTACTCACCAATGCATGTATCACTGCGATGCCAATCCTTGGCAACCACGTGCAGCCTACAAATAAGAGAGGGGAATAGGGGAGAGACAAAGCACAAGCACTTACTGGACGAGGAGGAATACTTGACGCTGCTTGAACGGGTCCTACTGAAAGGTTGCTTCGCTGAGGCAGCGGCTGCCGTTTTCCTTGCTGCAGCTCTAACCTCCGAAACACCCGTCTTCCGATAAGGCTCCGCACTCCGGCCCGAAAACCCCGTCCTTGACTGTGCCTCAGAGTCACTGGGCACTGTAAACGAACCTGCCCGCTTCCTCGGCATGGCGAGGATGTCCAGCCGGGAGAGCTTCTTTGTCTCCACGGACTGCTTGGGGCCCGGAGCAGTGGCTTCAGCGCTGGCAGCCGTTTTCTCCGTATCGATGCATTCGTTGTCTGAAGTATCTCCCAGCCGGGCACGACGTAGCTTTGAAGCCCTTGTTGGTCGTGGGGTGGATAAACTGTTGGAGCGGGTGAGAACTTGCTGGATTTTCTGCACATTTGAGGTTGTTTTGCTGTTGTCCTCCTTGGTGGCCTGAGTAAAAGGTTTTCTTCTGGGAACTGGCCGAGTTACCGAGTTCTCATGGTCAGACACGACTGTGTCAGGGACTGGCAAGTACGGCAAGCTTGAACTTCTCTCATCATCTGTGAAGTCAAGCGACCCTCGAGTCCCAGCACTCCGCTTCATCTGGAAACGTTTGGCAGCCTCTGCACGGTTTGATGCCTCTGGCACTTGCGTTTTCCGTTTCTCTGTCAACCTGTCCCGAGCGCTGGGCTGCCCGCACTGGTCCTGGATAGACGGTGTGGAGGAAGATTTCTCCTTCTGCAAGCTTGCAACTGCTTTGCGTTTTGGGGCGCTGGTCGAGACATTTTTGCCGCTCACCAAGCTGACGGTGCTGGCAGTGTCCACGTCAGAGTCCCCTGACAAAGAGTCCTCCAGCTGACCAGCAGTTTCTGAAGGCTCCAGCTGTTGGCTTTGACCAAGTAATTTGGCTTCCAGTGCTGCCAAGGCAGTTTCAGTGTCCTTAAGGAGGAGATGAGTCTCCTGACCAAAGTCCATACGAGTTGACCGAACAGCCTCTAAATCTTTAAGCAGAGGGTGACTTGAAATATGTGGGAGTTTATTTTGAGGAACACCACTGCTTGATTTATCTTTGGTAAAACTTTCCTGTCTAACAAAAGATGTTTCCTTTCCTGCCATGTTTTCTTGATCTTGAGGAAGACTCTGATGAAGGGAAATAACCACTTTTCCAGCTGCATTTATATAAGCACTAACATCTTTGACTGGTGGCTTTCCAGGAACTGGTGTGCCAGCAGACTTGAAGGAAAACTCCTGATCCTTGCCATCTTTGTCTGTTCGAGCATGGGACACACTCAGAGAGAGCTTGGAGGGAATCCCCGCATCGTTGCTGTCATCACCAATGTAGAACGAAGTCGAAACTGGCTCACTTACAGCTCTCACGTTTGAGACTCGAGAGGCTCCTGGCTGCCGGCTTTCTGATCTTGAGTCTTCCCCCATCTGCTCTAGCATTTTATTGTTCTCTTTATATTTCTTGCCTTTTTCCATGCTGAAGCCATCATCAGATCTGCTGGCATCACTAAGGCTATCTGGATCCAAGTCTTCTTGGATGAAGAGGCGGCTACTGGAATCACCATAGGCTTCCACGCAGTGGTCCTTCACGATGGTTCTCTTGGAAACCTCCGAATAAGACTCCTGGCAAACTAGGACCGCAGGTGTGGGGCTGTCTGATTTATCGCTTGGTGGGAGCTGGGGAAGAAGGCGCCTTGTTCTTAAGGGCACTGCATTTTCTAGTTCCCCAGGTTTTGTGGCTACACTGCTTTCTGAAGAGAGTGAAGTGGACAAGAATCAACTGTTGTGCAACTATACCACTTACTGATTTAATCTTCCTAAAGAAAGAGCTACATCCTACAAAGTGCAAGTCCATAAAAGCACTCACAAGACATGTGCTTAGAAGTAAGCTTTTATGTAATACGAACATCAACAGGGCCCGGCTGGTGCTCACTCCCTCAGGTTTATCAATACAGACACTGTAATTAACTCCTTTGCTGGACCAGAGTGCTCAACACCTTCCCTCTCTCAAGGTAGGATTTCAGATTCATTCTCCCACAATATACCTCTCAGAACAAGCACATACTTTAAAGGCTAACAGCATCACTGACATCTCTCTACCACAAATCAGGCCACGGGAATGAGATGAAAAGCCGTCAGACAAACCACTGCAGTGATGCAGTGTTTTAAGAGCCATTCTACACAACCTAGCCCATTTGACTAAATGGATGGGGTTTTTCATAGTACAAGTTCTCACACAATCACATCCAAAGCCTCAGGAGAGAGGCCCTATAACAATTATGAAGCTCTGAATTAGAGCTCACCACCCCAGCATGGGTGGGCTTATCAGTATAGACATACTTCATGGAAAAAGCACTTCTTTCTCCAGTGCCACTGGCCAAGACTTCGTATCTGACAGCACCTTTAAATATCAGGATAACTGCTGCTTTGACTATTTCAAACACTCCAGGAGTCAGATTCTCACACTGCGTGAAAACAGTGGCAATGACCTCTGAAACAAAGGTTTCTTCTGATCTTTACTGAATCCATCTATAGCTGTGGATTGCAAGAAGGTAATGACAAATATTTCCAACCAAAACAGTTGATAATGTTTACAAAAGCCAGCAAAGCACTCTTCTCCCTTTCTCACGTACCAACAGGACAATGGGGTCTGTAAGCCGTCTTCCCCATTACAATGGAAGCCTGATCTCTCCCATTCCCTTTCTCCACTCCATACCTGGTTTTCTACACTGATCTCCACACTTCAAACCTGCCACCCGACAGGAAACCCTAGAACAGCCTAACATTCTTGGCACAGCCAGACACAGAAGCACACACAAAAAAGCACAAGTCAGCAAGTAAGTCCAAGGCAACTTGTGAAGGGCTTTCATCTGGCATCATACGGCAGTCTAAAGACTCACTACTTGGGGCTAGTTAACACCCAAGGCCTTTACAATCTTTCTCCTTCGCAAGTGCCCTTCAGTCATGTCAAATATAACATTTAAGAACTTCTTGAGTGACTCTGAAATGCAAATCAGAATCTCTCTCCATCTTTACTCTACTGGGAACAATTCACTCTGTCCTTCTCATCCCTAAATACATTCACTAGAACACAGCCAGATGCACAGACACCCTTAATTTCTGCTTTTCATATCATCCTGGCTTATATTCAGCCACCTTCACACAGTAATGTCAGGATGAGACTTACCTGCACCTCCATCACCCTGCCCAGAGCCAGATCCAGAGTCAGAGTAACTGTCTGCAAGGCTGGCCCACCTGGACACCCACTTCTGACTCCCTTGAGATGCTGCAGACATCTACAACAAGGTGGGGATGGTGGTGTCAGAAAAAGGGTTTGTAAACCGAATCCGAGCCACAAAATCTCTTCTCTCATACACATGTCACTCAGTCTCCTCAAAATGGAAATCAATCTATGCATGACATTTCCATGCAGACAGAAAACCCATCTAACACCTCCACCATCCCAGCAAATCCACTTGGACTGCCCGTACCTGCGCGTCAGCCTGGGACCCGCTCACAGCTTTTGAGGCAAATGCCTGGAGCAAGGGTGACTTCTGACTAGTGCCATTTTCACTGATCAGATGCTGATGAGAACCAGAGTCGTCTTTTTCACCTTTAATTATTGGTCTAAAGGCTGAAGAGATTCTGGTAAATTCGGGCGACTCAAGAACACCAAAAACCTGAAAAAGTTTTTGCATAGGAAGGATTAAAACCCAAGAAAATAGAAGAATATTAGCCAAAAATCCAAATCCATGAAGCATCAGTCACATGGAAACTGTGATCCCCAAAGGGCCAGAACACTTGCCAGCTCTTCCATAGAAGCTGTGTAAATAATTTTCTTTTGTACTCTACAGCAGCAGCTTTAAATACGTGTATTAATAGAATCCTGCTCACGCCCACCTTTCCTCTCTCCCTCGTTATTTAAGTGTGCTGCCTTTAACAGGAGTAACTTACACTGAACTGGAGTCCCTGAGAAATTTAGGATGAGTGTCAGGGAAGCTATTTACCAGCTCATTCACAGAGAATCAGAAAAAAAAAAAAAAAAAAAAAAGGGAAACCCCCACCTTTAGGGTGTTTCATAGACTGTAGCAGAGAATGGGCTGAGCAAAGCAGCCTTGCACTGCCATGTGAGGACCTAGGAAAGGATGCAACTCTACGACAGGCAAGTGTTTGAGCTAGTTGGCCAGATTCCCTCTGAACAGGCCTTCCTACAGGCGTGACCAAGATCCATGCCTCAGAAGAGCTTATTTCTCTTCCCTGACTACTTTTAGACATGGTCTAGGGGTTATGGAGATGCTGAACGAAGGTTGGACTAGATGATCCTAGAGGTCTTTTCCAACCTAAATGATTCTAGGATTCTAAGTAGTTTAGAGACGGACGCCATCATGGAGGGTACTTAGGCTGGGCAGAGATAGCCATGAAGTTCTCCCACTCTCACTCCCATAAGAAAGGAAAAAAAGAAGTGTATGTGTAGTGTTGGGAGAATAAAAAGCAGTCTCACTTCAAAACCTCAGTCTATATCATCTTTCTTCCTGGACAGAAACACTGTAGTCTCCCAAGTGGCAGGTCTGTACTGCACCAAGTCTATGGTACAGTCAGGAGCAGAACTTGGCCAGCTTGCCTGCCTGAGTCACACTGCTAACAAGACTACTCTCCAGAAATAACTCTATTTTTGTGGCATTTTTCCTCATATTTCCCCACCAGAACAATTAACCATCTGTCCTGGTTTTGCTGGGACAGAATTCTAGCCCAGCCATGGTCTGCAGGCCAATAGCAGTTTGAAGTCAGCCAAGGCAGCTGACCTGAGCTGGCTACAGGTGTATTCCAGACCAGAAACATCATGCTCAGTATAAAGGGAAAAGTTTACCGAGGACAGAGGGTCTCTTGCTTGGGTTCCTCCTGACCCTGCTCCTCTTCCTCCTCCTGAGGACGGCCTTCCTGCTTCTTGTGACCACTATACATTCACTGGGCTGACTATAACTTTATACTGACATTGGTATTAGTTTGGCTGTTTCATTAAATCCATTTTCATTTCAACCTGTAAGTCTCCTCCTTCCCGAAACCCCTTCTCTGCTGTGGAGGGGTCATCAGGTGATAGAGCAACTGCTATAGTTTAGACCCAGACACCGGCTGAATGTAGACACCATCTAACGTCAGGACAAGGGCTTGCTACAGCTTAAACACCCTACCCCAAAAGCTTCTGGTCACTTTTCAAACAAGATGTAAGGAATAAATGCAATAAATAAACAAAAGAGGGAAGCCAGATCCAGGCTCACAGAAGATTGTATACAAAGCTCTAAAGCTAGGTTCAGTTAAGGCTTCCTTTAAACCTCACCATCCTCCTGCATACACCTCACTAAATCTTCATAGCAACTTGCCAGTTTTGTTTTCATAATAGACCACAGGTGAAAGTTAAACGTAAAAATCAGCCAAACTTTGGTTTGCCCTGTGGTTGCTCAGATGGGTGGGGTTTTTTCAAGCCTTTCCCTCATCTCTGAGGTTTTGTTTTTAGACTATCATTCACTTTGCAAAATTCAAACAAGTATAGATCCATCTAGGATTGCCTCTGACCTAGACCACACCCTTCACAATCTCAACTAGCTTCCACTTGCCCTGCCAGCAAGCACTCCCTTTCTAAGCAGGCACAGCGAAATACAGAACCACCTACCACTAAGGCTTGTGAAGAGTCAAGAGCACCAGCCCTTGGCCTGTGTTTCCTTTGGACTACCACAGGACACTGCAGCAGTGGTGGGCTGCAGCTCCCATCTCTGTAACAGCAGGCAAGAGGTGATGCAGCGCCAGGGCAGAGGCCTGGGAGCAGTTCTGGGGAGCAGAGCTGCTCCCAGCCATGGCTTTCGGCAGGAGCAGCCTGATCTTTATTCTGCTGTTGCCTTTCCCCTAAACAGACGGCAAGCCCACTCTTGCACTTTTGTATCCAAATCCCTTTTTGGAAGCAAGGCAGCTTTTGTTGTGGCCTTACCTTGCCTTCTTGCACTCTGTGGTTTCTGTTTGTAATTTTGTTGTTTTGTTGGGGCTTATCCTTAACACAGGTCACCCAGGATGATTTCCCACCCCAAACCACAAACCTGCTGCACCCAACTCAAAAGGGAGCAGTCATTCACAGCAACAGCTAACAAAGTTAGGTCCTCCAGTCCAAGGTGCAGAAGTGCAAGCCTTCAGCCCTTAGCTCACTGGCAAAGCACAGAAAAGCAGCATTTACCTGATCTATCATTTTTCGTGCTTCCTCCACCTCTTTATCCTGCGACTCTGTCTCAATGGTGTATGTGCCTGTCTCGCTCACACTGTCTTCCTCATCGTTCCTCCTGCCCAGGGCTGACTTCACCTCTGGAGGTGGAGCAGAGGCAGACTCTGGTTCTGACGATATAACCACACGTGGAGCTACCGGCATGGGCAGAGGTGCTGGTTTCTCAGTACTTGGCTTCCCAGACTGAGCAGTTTCCCGCAAGTACTCGGCCATAAAATCCTGAGCCATTTTAGATTTCCTTCCAACACTCCCATAAGTTTTGGCTGATGCTCTGGAAGCAGAGGAGGATGAAGAGTTGATCCGATCCTCCGTCTTCTCCCTCTTGAAGGAGCTAGTTCTTTGGGTCGCAGAGGAGCTGTTATTGGGTTTGCCCACCTGAGTCCCAAGGTGGGCTGGTGGTACTGCATTTCCCAGCTTCTCCGCTGGCAATGCGTTCTTGCGCTTCTCAACCTTGGTCTTCAGCCCTGGATCAGTGTCGCTCTGGGAGGAGTGAGCACTGTGCGTGAAGGACTGTGACCTTTTCTTCCGTGGCGTGTCCTCGAAGAACTCGATGACAAAGGCCTGCTTGTTGTGCAGCATCTCGTGGGGATCTCGCCTCATCTGGCGCTGCAGTTTGGTTTGCTCTGTCGCACGTTCGCTGCCCGTTGTTGCTGTTGTCTCCTTCTCTGCCTTGGGCGCTACAGGGTCTTCAGAGTCGCTCTGTGTCCCATCTTCGTGCCTATTGCCTGGAAACAAGGTATGTAGATTTGACTTTCACATCCTCAGCTGCTGTGGCCCTGTCATTACCTCCCAGTTGAAATTTATTATTTCAGTTAAAAGAAAAAAAAATCTTATAGGATTAAACAACTCCAAAGCCATCTGCTGTGGTATGGGGACTGTACCCTGTCAGCAGAATGACAAGAGAAGGCAGCTGTCTCTTCACCCCCACTTTTCACAACTGGTTGGCTATCAAGTTATTAAAAAATAATTTTAGAAATCATTTCAACCTCAAGGGTTTCTGATTTTGAAATGATGATTGGTTTAGACACCTAATGTTTTGTTTCTTTCTTTTTTCCATTTAAATAAAAATGCCGACATTATTTCGCCATTCTGCAGTCTAAGATCACCTCATTAGGTTCCTTGTGTTACAGAGCAGAAATCTCTCTGCAGGATCAGTAAATAAGCCCCACACACTGCATCCCATAAAACCAAATCCCCATGATGAAAGACCAGATCAGTGCGTTACAAGCACGTGCATCTCTGAGTACCCACCTTACCCCCTCTACACGGGGGAAATAAACCAGAGGCTAACAGAAAAGTGAATTTGCAGGATTCTTTAATTTTCCTGAAGATTTAAGAATCCCACCATGAAACCCTCTTGAGTTACACCATCCTATCACCAGCTAAGCAAAGGTTAAATCATTACTTAGAATTCACTAAGCTTAAAACAAGTTTATAATTATTTTCACTTATGGCAACAGCCATCTTTACAACCTTTGCTACGCATCAGTGCTGCCTGCCCCTCAGCACCTTAGTTCAGGACTCGCAGAAGGTAAGTTGAAGTAAAACAAAAACTTAAAAAGTAAAACAAAAACTGAAAAAGTAAAACAAAAAACAAACCTTTTTTTGGAGAAGGAAACTGGTGTGAAGGCACAGAACACGATTCAGTCAACGACCAGGAACCTGTCATCGGGAGAATGGGGAAAGAGGTCTCTGCTCTCTAGACTGTAATATGCAGCAAGATATACTGGCTACAATACCACGTGCTTGAAAGGAAAACTGCTTAAACCTACTTTGCAAGTTCTCCAGACACGAGTGAAGACCATTTATTATCTCAAGTTAGCTGTGAAGGATTAGAATTTAATACAAGATCCATTCAAACTCAGGAGTCAGTCCTCTGAAGAGCTTCCTAACACCCTCATGAAGCAAGCCAGCACAGTTCGCCTTGTGCCCCGAGGGCCGATAAGCTTGTCAGTGGAAGGGAAAGTTCTTAAACCAACCAAAAGCTCTTGGCTAAGAACGCCAATGAATGCAAAACGGTGAGGACACAAGGACAAACACCCACCATGCCCATGGATGCCCCAGCAGAACACCATGCACATCCCCTCAAGCTTCTATGACCTGAAGTCTCTAGTCTTGATACCAGGCTTTACATTCACCACATTTCTCCTGAAAGTGAATAAATCTTACTAATGAACCCCAACAGTGGGCGTCTATGATCCTGATAACCCACACCTGGTAGGCAGCCAGCAGTAACCTCCAAGACATCTTCAAAATTAGCCCAGCCAGAAGAACATGTTACACAGCTATCGCAGATAAATGACAGCCTGTCCTCCACCAAAGCAGACGTGGATAAACTCCTCAGGCCACCAACACTGCATGTTTTAATCAAATGTCCAAAGAGTTGATTTCTTGATATGCAAATTACGCGTTAAATTACCTCAGCTTCTTTCTATGCCTTCTGGACTGTAAAGAGGCAAGTGCAGTCAGTCTAGTATTCCTGGGCATCACTCAGGAAAATCCTAGGATGAGCAGCAGCTACCTAAGTCACTAGCTCTCTCCAAGAGGAAACAGCAAAACTACTGAACCACATTTCTATCCCTGACAATGTTCTCAGGCAAGTCAACAAAATCCAGTGTCACAATAACACAAAAACCCCCAAACCAACCCAAACCCCCAATTCCTCTATCACACAGACTGAAAACAAAACCCTGAACAATGAGGCAGAGCACCTCAACGCTGACCCTTATTGGGAAGAACTAGAAACAAGTAATGACAACAAACGAGTTCCACTGCCATGCCATGCCAAACCCCACGGCTGGGTATGTGAGACCTTTGTGACTGTAGGGGCTTCCCAAAAAACTCTACACAAAATAGTTGGAGGTGTAAAAGGTAAATCTCTTCTATTACAAAGAGGTTTTTCCCAACAAGGACAAAGTAAATACACCTTTAAGAAAAAAAAAAGGTATTGCTCTCATTTAAGAAGGACCACAAGCACAAGTGGAATCATAGAATTGTTTAGGTTGGAAAAGTTCAAAATGATAGTTCTTCCAGGGGCCTGCAAGGCAGTGAGAATGCAGGAATTGGTGGTCTCCTACTAGCTGTTCAGTGCACAGACCAAGAGAGACATCCACACAAGCCTCAATCAGACAAAATATATTCAAAGTCACATGAGAATTATGTGAGTCCCACCAGCTGCACTAAGAACTGGGCTCTAAACTATACTTCAGAGCTTTGAAAATCCCCAAAGAATTCCTCACAGTGACACACTTAACGTGACACAGGTCCAGAAAACCTGAAGGTTTTCAACAGAGCAGGATTTCAGAGAAGCTTTAGTTCAAGAAAAGAAACCTTCTTCTACAAGCACAATAATCTCCTCTGTTGGTGATCAACTCTATCACCAGTCTCTGTGTCAGGACCTTTGGTCAACTGACCAAGTGGTTCTGGTCGTTGCAGCCATTAGCTAAGAAGAAAAGTCATTCCTTCAGCTAGGAAAAGCCAAGAGAAGAAAATCCACTGAAATACCAGCCTGCCTCACTACTTGGAAATTATGTTAGACATTTAAAAATCAAAATCCTTTTTTCAATCACTGTTACTGCTGAGCTGGCATTATAGATGTAGAGAAACCAGATTTGAGTGTCCTCAGGCCAGCACCACCACATGACTTCAGTGCCAGGTGAAGAGCCTGCTAGCCAGATTCAAACCATTAACAGTCATTAAAGAAACATTCTTCATCTTGCAAATATGGAGCAGAGATAATTAAGTCCAGCTCTCCTTGACAGGAGAAGGGGTTTCCCCCTTTATTATTATGCATTTGCATGGCCAACAGAGAACTATGTCCACATGAGAAGACATTCACTCACCTTTAAGTGTTCTCACATGAACTGGCAGGTCACTCTTTGTACTGTACACATCATCTCCTGGAGACTGCCTTCTCATCAAGCTTGGGTCATTCTGGACAAGCCAGTCAGCCACTTTACTCTCCGCTGACATCACTTCTGTATGAGCTGGTTCCTTACTGTATGGTCTTCTCTGTCTGAGTGAAAATTTAGTTACGTGGTCTTTTATTTTTATTTTACCGGGGGTACCATCATCAAATTCAATGGTGAAAGAGGCATGACTCTGTACAACAGGGGTTACTACAGCATCAACATCCTTTGTTGGGATCTCATGGACCTGTGTTTCCGGAGATTTTGATGGCTGCTGAAATTCTTTAGTTGGAATCTCAAAGTAACTTGGCTCTCTCCGGAAGGCAAACACAGACTGCTCTTGGGCATCTCTATAAGTAGAAATATTACCGTTCAGTTCCTCTTCGTGTTGGGTTATCTCTTTTGATCTTTCTGTAAAAGGGAGAACAAAAAAAGGCAAGAAAACCTTAAATTAATAAACATTAGATGATTAAATGGATTAAAGAAAAAAATGAAGTTCTGCTTTAGATAGATTTGTACTCTGGTCTCATCACTAAAATTGGTGCTTACGGCACTTGTTATGTTCACTTTGTCCTTTCTTCCATTGCTCCCCAAAAAGAAAGCTAAGCACACACACACGTGCACACAGTTACATGCTTTGTCACAGCTTACGTGGCTGTTGGCACTTTAAAGTTTCTGTATGTTTGGGCTGCTGTGGAAGGAAGATGCTGTTTCACTTTGCTGAATTCACTTACCATCACACCTACTCAACTTTCCACCATTCAAAGGAAAAGCTTGAGCGTGAAAAGCTAATCACAGGCATGGTTTTGCTGGATCAACACCTAATTCTGTAACATCACCAAGCACAAACCCACATTTTTTCAGCAGCACCCAAACTTCCTGGCTAGAGGGTCACTTACTTCAGCCTCTTGGGAGGGCTGCTAATCACAACCCCTCTCTGCTAGAGAACAGATGGGCTGCATGTGCACTGAAATAAAACACTTCTTTGTGCAGTAAAGCATATGCTTGATAGAAACATCAGCTTTACTGCACCAGTGGAAAAAAGATGTGTCTTCCATGCATACATTCACAACCGGAGTAGTAAAACTAAAATGGCTTTTAAGGATGATGAGGTGAGAAACAAGACTGCTTCCACATTAATCAAATCAGTCAATGCATCAGCTCTTAAAGTGCCTCTTAGATAGGAAAGTCCCGGGAGACAATGGATGGTTTACTCAGGTGGGCTGCACACAATCACAGGTACAGCACTGCTGTCTCAAACAAGCTTAGCAAGGCCTTTTTTATCCATACTGAATTATTCCACAACCGCTGTTTCCAACGTTCAAGAATTTCAGGTGAAACATTTTTATTTTCCCTTATTCTGGTTTCAGCAGCAGCAATCAACACGTAGGAATGTGCAAATGGGAGCACAAGAAAAGTGGTAATTAAAGCCCTGAAGCAGGATGCCTTCACACAGTAAAAGCCAAAAGTATGCAGAAATTTTGTCCCTCCCCACCTCTGTTACCTGAGTAATGTTCCTCTTGCCTTCTGTCCTCATTATTTGCATCATCTTCCCCCCACCAAGAGGGCTGCCCATAAAGGGGGGTGCGGTAAGTACTGGTTTCTAGGAAGAGGATAAACAAATACTTTGACACAGAAATGCCGATTTACCAGGTTCACAGAAGTCAACCACATGCCAAAAAGGGAGAAACAGCAGGGTCAGATGAGATCATGTACCTGCTACACTGCACTTGTAACAATAGCAAATTATACATAATAATTAGTATGTTCAGGCTTTTCTTTTTTTCCCCCTTTATTCCCATTCCTCTGCAAGATGCTGACTCCACCTCCCCTTGCTCTCTTTCATAGCTGTGTTTCCCAAAGACTGGTTTTTCTCCCTTTCTAGCCTCATTTTCAGAAGTGGAAGACTTTTGGCAGGACAGACTACAAAACACTAACCACAAAATTGCCTGCAACTCACCTGCAATTCACGTGAAAATCAGACTTTTTTCCTGATCTTAATTGGGAAGACTTTAGCTCTGCCCTTTCTTGCCCCACCATGTTGTGAGGCCAGGAATTTTTTCCAACTATTCACCACTCCCACTGTAAGTGACACACATCCCACAACAGGAAATTCTTGAAGTGTTACAAATTTATGGAAAATGTTAAAACTGTCTCTTTACACATACATAAAGAAGTAAACTCTAGCTCTCTAAAGCTTAAAGTAAACCAAGCGGATTCCAGAGTCGCTGCAGGACAGTGGTTGTTCTCATGAAGAAGCTTCCCCTAGAAGAGCAAGGCTTCTATCACTTTCTCTACTCAGTGAGCATCCAATGGAAGATCAAGGCTTTATAGCAACAATTGATACCCAAAAGGAGCTGATCCACTGCTTCTCGGGTTGTCTACCACAAAACAAGATTGTGTTTTGGCAGTGCCCTGCACTGCTGCTGTTTATGCAACAAGTAAAAAGAATACGCCTCAGTTTACCCCTAGTATAGTTATTATTATTACTGTTTTTGTAACAGTTTAAGACACGCAAATAAAGAAGCTTTTGTTCTTTCATCTAGAGGTGATAGTAACACAAGGATAGGTCAGGGGCTGAGGTTAAGCTTCAGCTTTGCTGCTTCTGCTTCTACTCATACCAGCCATCAGCACACGTTTTACCCGCCATGTCTTAAACCCTGCCTCCAACTACAGAGCCAAAGCCGGGCTCCTACCGCCAGCTGCTGTTCGGCTCGTGGCTGTAAAACCACACGCTGCTCTGTGCAAAGCAGCCCTCAAACAGCCCTGCAACTTTGCATTCCCTGCTTTAATAGGGACGTGACAGAAAATAGTCATTAGCATAAGGGAAGTCAGGAGAGGAAGGGGAATTAGGTCAATAAAAGAGAAAAAGAAGCCTGATTTCATGCTGCTGTTTCTAAAGCTACACAGACTCAATGGCCACTACTTCTGATGGTTTTTTCTAGAATAGTTCAGAGATACATAAGCTCATACGCTGACAGTCCACAGGCAAAAATTTTCCTTTAGAGATGCAGCCCACGGGCCCTTTTCAAGAGATCTTCTTCATGTTTCAAAAATTAACCACGCTGCCTCCCTTCACACTGAGCATCAAAAGATGCTGAACGTATTACTCTCCGCCTAGAGTGTGTGGAAGATAAAACGTGTTGTTATTATGTAGGCAGCCTTTGAAAGTTCAAAGGAGGAAGCATTTCTCACCATGAATAAATTGGAATTGCCAAGCAATGTTTCATAACAGGATGGATAAACCACTCAAGGGAGAGGAGAATAATAAAATAAAAACGGAAAAAAAACTATTCACAAACTTGTCAATGAGCAGAGGCACCCAAATCTAGAGTTTGGCCTCTGCTAGGCTGAGGCCTTCTGTCACACATCCTATCACCCTCTCTTCATGCCACGACTTGGCCACCAGACCCTCACACTGCAGAGGTCTGCTCTGCCAATGTCAGGCACTTCTTTTGGGCACACACTGCAAAAGGATTATCATCCTCTGAGTTGCAGTAGTGATCATGGGGTTGATGGCCAGCAGGCAGTCAGGGCTGAAGGAGAAGGAGAAAAAGCACTTTGAGGTGATGGACAAATCCATTAACAACAGCCAGCTACGTCTGGGGTAACTCACGCCTCATGTCAATGGGGCATAGCAAAGAGCTCAACCCTGAAGAAACACCATGAGATTTTGGATACTTGCCTCAGACTAAAATGATCAATTATGAAAGCTCATCGGTGGTTTATTTTAAGTTGCTGGTGGAACAAATCCTGTGCATACTACCCTCCAGATGAAATGCAAAGACCATCTTGCACAAGCAGCATCCTTCCCAAGCATGGGTGCTGTTACCGCTTGTACCTTGCAAGGAGTTGCCCTGTTAGTTCATCTCTCCAGCACATCCCAGCTCCTCACAGGATCCCACAAGCCCTCTAGACTAGAAGATTCTAGTTACCTGTTCCAAAAACATAGTTTCCAAAGGGGCAGAAGTGAACTAAGAGAGCTCATATCCATCCTGCAGGACACACTTCTTCCCAAAAGCTGCTCCAGTCCCAAGAACTGTGTCCCACCTGCATCCTGAAAACAAAAGCTACTGCTTTTTTTCCCCAGGACCTTTTCTACTACAGGGAAACGGCAGCTAGGGGAGCAAGTCAACCTTGGTCAGACTTGTTTCTGCTGATAGGCAACTTTGGGACTGCAAGGAAAGCTGAAGGAAAAAAAAAAAGAGATTTCATAGAATCATAGAAAGATTTCATTTGTAAAGAATGAGTCAGTTCCTCTGCCTTCTCCGATTTCCCCCTCTGCCCTAAAGAGTCCTAATAGGCGTTTGGAAATTCCCCAAATTCCCTCTCTGACAAAAGCCAGCACAAAGCCAAAACCCCACGGCACATCAGGGAGCACCTACGGAAAGGTTGGCCAGAGTGCACTGACCTGGGACCACCGGGGTGGGAGCCACTCTGTTGCGGCTACTCCATGGCAGCAGAAGGTCCTTCCTGCCCCACAACACAGAGCTCCTGTGGCCCCACCTGCAACATTCTGTTACAGCATGTGCTACACATCTGCTCACTTCTGTGGAGTTTTTTTTCATTCCTTCCCTCTCCCAGCCTCCACAATAGACTGGAACTTCATTTTAAAGACTGCAAAAAGCACAGATGGAAAGCCAAGGAGTCAGTATTTTGCAGTTTGGGGACAGTTTCAATATTTTAAGAGCAATGAATGTTTCCACTGAGTCTTGCTATTAAGTTGCACTCTGAATAACATTTTCAAGTGACAGACACCCTTATTCTCAGCTACTGCTGAAAGTGGCCAGATCCTGAGTAAAATTTCCCTGACTTCAGAAGAGCTATATGAATTCACTGCCCTGCTCGTGTCAGAAGCTTCTGTCCCTTCTAATTTGCCAGCACAACCAACCTGACACCTCTCCCTGCTCCAGCTCTAACACAACAATATTGTATAAAAAAGGGGAGGGGGGTTGAAAAAAAAAAAAAAAGCATGGTAGGAAGGCAACTGAACCAGATGGCTGTGACAGAAGCAGGCCAGGAGCAGCTACATATGCATTTGTGCCAGGGGGCTTTGCTCTTCACCAGCTGGGACGCATTTGAGTACTGACCTCAACCTGGACCTGCAGCATCCCGTGCAGCGCATCTGCCTGTGTCCCAAGATATACATATTATCGTCAGTCTGTTACATTTTAGTGTGACATGGAAGCTCTTACAAGACAGAGAAACTCAAGGCTTGCCCGAGTCAATGGTGAAGTGAGGAACACCAATGAAAACTAACTGCTCAGTCATTTTAATGGCATGAGACTTCCTCCAATTGATGGCAGCTCGTTACCACCTCTCTCCACTCTGTGCCAGGCTGCCCAGATGGTACCAATTCATTTAGACATTTCTTGGCTCATCAATTTAGGCAGACAGCCCAAAACCCATCCTTTTAGATAACTGAATTGAGGTCAGCACAAGCATTCAGTCAGATAAATACCAAGCTACTGGTGATGGTGTAATACAGGGAAGACCACCAACATACACGTGTTCTGCTCCTGGATTTCAGTCTTTGGGGCTGTCACTCAAAATAAAAAATGAAGGCTGTTTTAGCTCCGAACAAGAGACATCCACTTGTTTAACAATGTGACAAGAACGCAGACTGTTAAATTAATACAGAACTATTGATTACCTGCAGGAGAGGCTCCACAACAAAAGAAAATTAGATGTGTCAATACAAGGAATGTATTTATGAAGAAATGAATCACACAGAACAACACAAGGGCAGGACCAAAAAGTGATGAAAGGAAAGGAGCAAGCCTGTGTTAATGTTGCTTTCTACCAGTGAGTGGGCAGAAGAGCTGTGATGACAGACACACAGCTCCCACTGCAGAGGGGTCTGATTCCCCTTGAAGGTGTTCCCTGTGGTCAGGACACGACCCAGGTCCTCACAAAGCTTCAGACCGTCACAAGAGAGACAGACAACAACAGCAAATTTCTTTGCTGACAGAAGCACACACAGCTTTGAAGCTGACTACAGCAAGTCGTAACAAAAGCATGAGAAATCCAGCTTGCTTTAAGTCAAACCATTTTTGATTCATTATTAATAGCAATGATGTCCATCTTCAGAAGATGCAGAGTAGGCTCCTTAAGGCAGAGGCCTTGGGAAAAAAAAAAAGATGATCTAGCTATAACATTTTAAAATTTATTCCTTACATCTCTGCTTTTTAACTCCACTTCAACATACGCAATTCAGACCCAGCAGGAATAACCATAAAGCAATTCTCTGATTCTGCTGCAGTATTTCTTTCACACGTGTGGCAAACCTAAGCCCTGGCCTTTTCTACCTGCTGTGAAGATACACTGATTCCAGAGGCTTTCAAATCAGGCTGATAATCACAAATCTGTTTGTATCAATTACGTGGTCAAACCTCTAACATGCTGCAGGTACCCCCACCCTAACTCAGCCAGAAAGCAGATACACCACCATCACTTCCTTAAATTAAAGGCTAGCGTAGAGCCGTGCATCTAAATAGCTATTACCATGATCTCATGAGGAAAGCAGCCAAAGACCATGGAAACCACTTCACAACTGGGCAAAACTCCCACTGCCTCCGTCCATGCTGCGTGCTGACCTCAGCCCCAGGCACCAACAAGACTTTCAAGTCAGTCACTCTGTTGAGAGGACTCCCTAATGACATGGACGCTAACCTGGCGAGCAAGCCTATTTCACAGATCCCAAGAAAAGCTCAAGTCTTGTTCCTGCAGTTGGTGATGCCCATTTCAGCTGGACGCTGTGGGCAGCCTCCACCCCTGGAAACTCAGGCCTGCAGCAGTTACTCAGAGGTTAGTCAGCAGATTCGGCATTATCATCTAGTTCCATCAGCCTGTGAGGGCTTTAAAATGAAAAAAAAAAAGATAAAAAATTATAATCAGCCTGAGGATTAACTATGTGTAGAGAACAGAAGACCACAAAGTAGCTTATCTCATCCAGTACCTCCACTAAGGTAGCAACAGATGGGGATTGTGACAGTCTTAAAATCTGCTCAGTTCAAGGCTGTACCTGGCCTCCTGATCACTTAAGGCTTTCAACATGAGCTGATGGCTATTTTTGGCATTAACTAGCAGAACTGTGCACAGTTTTCTTATTCGTATCCGTATCCAACCCATAGGGCTTACCAAGCTCCTTGCCTCAAACATTTCACAAAGACTGATGATTTTCTGCTTAGAGGCAACACACACCCAAAAGCTGCAAGTTCAACAGCGTAAAGACTAAATGGCTGTTTCCCACTCACTCGGCTGGATCTCTTTATCCGCAGCCCCTCACCTCCTCCCGTTTCTAAGCAGCTCTAATTGTTCACACTGTTTTGTTAAACCTCTTCCCTGAAAGCTTGCATTCCCTCTGCCTCTTTTCCACCCGGGCCCTGGGAAGCGATCCTTCTAAAGGCTTTTGTCACCCCAGACCTTGCTTTAATTAGTCAATGCAAATTCCTAAATACCTACAGGCTTAGCAAAACAGCTCTCTCCCCACAGCCTCTTTCTGCTGCCAGTAAGCAGCCCCCTCCCCGTTAAGAATACTACATTCTTCTTTCCACTAATCATTTTAAATTGCTGCCACTCCTCCGAGCAACCAAGGAGAAACTGTGCATGTGTGCAGCTGAAGACAAGGTGAATTAGTCACATCGTAGATGAAAAAAAGGGACCCACTGATCATTCAGCTCACATGACAGAGATGCTTTTTGGAGAGTGAGGCGCTGATTTAATGCTCAGACTCCCTCTCTTCCTTCCACAGGCTTCAGTCCAATCCAGCCAAACACTTCTAACAAAAAGCCCTGAATTCCTCCATCTTTCAGTGGAGTTAGCAGTACTTCATAGATTTCTTTAGTCCATCAGTCCCACTGCATGTGACATACTTGAGCACCGGCCCCCAGCAAGTACTCACAGACCTTTTTGCCTCAGACCTATGGTGTGTGCCCGCTAACAATGACAGAAAGGTGATGCAGCTCTGCAAACCACGTGCTAGAGAAATGGGTCACCTTGCTGAAGAGTCACCCAACATCCTGACTTTGAAGGTGTTCCAAATATCAACCAGTTATGCTATGTAGGTTAAAACCAGCCAGTGCATATTTTGGAAGGTGGCAAGTATAAAAACGAGAGTGTTCATGCAAGCAGGCAGCAGCAAACGCAAACTGGTTCCAGTTACCGGCAATGCATTTCACAAACCCCACGCCCCTTGAAAGGTAGCTGAAGAGCTCTCCCCACAGTGAGGATCACCTCTTCTCACCCTCCGCAGTGTCATGGTTAATCATCACCAACTTCATCCCTTTAACTGCACGCCTGTCAGGCAGTCACAAACACCACATCCATGGGGGAGGGTGACACACAAAACACAGCTAAAGCAACACAAAGAAAGGTTTTTCAGGAACACGGGTGCATGTGCATGTGCTTCCACACACAGCTGGAGGCAACAATGGGACCAGGGAGAAAAATTCTGCTGTTGTGGTTCACTGTGTCAGCTTAGAGGGATTTTCATAAAGACAACACATGGGATATTAAGGTCAGCTAACCCACTCCAATTAATTATCACAAAGCCTTAATGGATTTACCCAAAGTTGTACACTTTTCTAGAAAGCTGCTTTATCTACCTCTAGGTCTCCTAGCCCAAGATGCTCTCTCTCTCCTTCACTTGGCCACACATTCACCTCCTTGCTTCCTCTTCCAACAGACCCAGTGGGCAACCTCTCTGCTAACCCTAAAGCTTTCCAATCACTCTGCCACCCTGGTGCCACAAGACCGTCATCGGCAGTCATCCATCACTGGGAAGCTTTAAAACCATATTTGTTACTCCAGTGTATCATCAAGCTCAAGAAGGCCACCAATTGATATCTGAGCAGAACCGGGGAGAGATCTGCCAGGCCAGCATGTACCGGAGGTAGAAAGTTGGGTGAGGTGGGTGAGACAAGACTGCTGGGGAGGTCTTGGCCCATCACAATGGCTAACAGGGAGGAAGCAAGTCTGCCAAAAGGTCTTTAAAGGAAAGCAGCACTGGGTAAAGAGATGGGAGAACAGAAGGAATTTTTCAAATGGAAAAGGTTTGCAGCTGGGGAACAGTGAACCCAAAGCAAACACCTCCCAGTTTCGCAGTCAGTTTCAATCCCACATATTGGTACTTTGGAAATACAGCCATTAAAGAGCATACATGGCTTTCTGAAAGAAATGGCTCATAACTTCTTTGCCTGCCTGCCAGCACCACGCCACAACAGCCATCCATTTTCTACTCTGAGTCACTGTCTCTGTTCAAACACCGGCTCAGGATTAGGAAATTAAAAATAGACCAGATAGGTGCCACAGAACTTACCAAACCTGCTCAGCCCACAGGTTCTCCAGCACACACACAGTGACAAGGCATGTGTGAGCCATCACGCCAGCTGATTTTCTTTGGAGGCTGAATCTCCCAAAACTGAGAGTCTGGAATACTCAAAGGTTTAGAAAGATGACCCTTCTGGAACTGCTCCTAGACACAACCCACAACACTGTACTGTCAAAATCATGACCCAGTGCACAGCTCAAGCTGCGCTTTGTTCTGAATCTTGATGAACTGGTTCCTGAGCAAGTACCTGTAATTGCTTTCCTCTCTCCTTTCTCCAGCTTTGCTTGCGGGGACTCAGCATAGACACTGTGCTCCATGGGTTGCTCTGCCCTCTTCATTGCCGTGCCTTTGTAATTCATCTGAAGTTGGCTGGTGTACTTCTCATGCTGCAGAGACACAAGTAAGAGTTGCAGGGTGCCCTTGCGACCTGTGTGCTAGCCCATGGAAAAGATAAACCCCCCTTCCCTGCAAAGGGATCATGCAAAGGCAAATACTGCAGCTATGTTCTGCCACAGAAAGAAAGCACACCTGAGTAGAAGCGACAGAATAGCAGAAGTACCAGCTGAGAGGCTTTCAAATACCCCATTTGGAAGACATTAAGTGACAATTTTAGTCCATGAGAGGGACACTGAGACTTAGCTCTGCAAAACAGCTGATTAGGAAACCCTTTAAAGAATAAACTGAGAAGACTCAAAACTCAGGCCATTTTCTATCCAGGATTCAAATCCCCAAATTCCCTTTGTTCTTAAAGCAACATCATAAATTCTTCTAGGGCACTCATCTGCATTATCTCAGTTTTTCAGCAAAGGCAATTAAAATATATTTTTATTATTTCTCTCCAAACCCTCTCTCCAGCTAGGAGAGTGATTCTGCCTTAAAACAGGCTCCACATTAACAAAGTAAATGAGCTATTTAAAAGTGGGTTTATTACAAGTAAATTAATAGAAGGGTGTACCCATCCAGATTACCCCTGAGTAAATTCAATTAATCATTTGCCCAATTCCAGCTGTCACATTTCCAATGCTCTCCAAGTCCTAAACATGGAACCAGGGCTGAGAAGACAGTATCTGCTAGCCAAGAGGTGATGCTTGGCTCTAAAAGCCCAATCCCTCAGCTGAACATGACAGCTCTCTTGCCTAGAGGGAGTTGTTCTTCTGCCTTAGATAAGAGGATGCTTGAATATTTTGTACTTGCTACCAAACTCTTTTGTTTAAAGAGCACCTTGCTTATAGGAGGACTGCTCGGTAAGTAAAAATTGGGAGCTTGAAGGCAAAAATGAGATGATATACCTAAGTCACCATGCTCAGAAAAAGGCAGCTGTAATCCACTTCTGGAAGGGAACAAGCTCTGTTGTGTTTCACTCACAGGCTAATGCGCTGACTATTCTTTAATACGTTACAGCTTTAGTAATCTTTTTTGTTGGCAGTCATGAAATCAAAAGGAACTTCATCTACATGTTAGCACAGGGATAAGGGAGATCAGAGCTAACTGGGAAATGTACCTCTCCACAAGAGAAGTTTTTAAGTCCCAATCCAAGGAGAGCCTCACATTGTGGAACGTTTCACTGCAGTCAAGAGCATTTTAATATTTCAGTCTGCTTGACCGTTACTAGAGCACTTAAAAAGATTTATTTTAAAATGCACCTGCACCCAGACACGCTTACCTTTAACGCTTCTTCTGGGACTTTGTGTTGAATTTGTTCCAGGACGTACATGTTCGAATGTACAAAACTCGTTAAGGAAATGGCAAATAAATTGGACAGAGAGAGAAATCCAGCTTTTAGTTGTGGAAAGAGAGCAAGATCATAAAACCAGAGAAGCTTAAAATAAGCAGAGTACTAAGAGCTGCCTCTGCTGCATTCCACCACAGTCCTTGTCATGCATATTCTGCAAGAGTGTGCATTCATGTCTGCTGGCCAGACCCATGCTAACTGAATGGCAGCAGACAAGGGGAGCAGGGCATGAGAAGTTTTCGGGAGCACTAGCAGGTCTGTGCAGGACCCACGGAGCAACCAGAGCCCTGACTCAAGTCCTGCTCCTCTCCACCCAACTGGCAGCTCCAGGCAGACCACTCTCTCCCCATAGCATCCTGGCCAAGATCAGGAAATCTCACGTGCTCTGGGCAAGGGAACCATGGGGCTCAGCTCCCTGCAGGGATGCCTGGGGCTACGGCACACTCTTGCCCTGACAAGGCCTTTCAGTCACTGCAGTTTCCTGGATGAAAAGTAAATCAGGTCATGCGCTGCCATGACCCCTTAGGAAGGGAGTCGTTCAACACAGTTGAGCCTAGGCAATAATCCTCAGCAACACTGCATTAAGAAAAAAAAAAAAAAAAAGGAAGCATCTGGCAACGTCGTCATGAACAACCCAATCAGCACAGCACAGAGCAAAGCGGAGGAAAAAGGAAAGATGGAAAATGTTAGTCTAAAAATAAACCAAGTGATACTGGCATAGCAGGGAAATGCCACACAGTCTGCAAGTGAAACTGTAAATGGAGGAGACAAGCGCTCTCATGCAACAGCGCACAGCTAACTCGGAGACCTCGGGAGATGCTGCCATCCACACCGAGCTGAACACAGTATGCACAGAAAGCATGGCTAAAGAGAGAGGCAAAGGAGAGGAAGAGATTGTAACTGCCATAGCAAATATGCTGAAGTAAAGAGATGACTCTGAAATCTACATTCTTTAAAGATTTTCCTGTTGAGGGCAATAAATTCTACAATTCATAAACGCCATCATTCATTCACATGAATATCCATGTAAGGGCTCAGGACTAAACACTTCAACTCAGCTGCTTACTGCTCAGAATTGCTTTCTATAATAAGTTTAAACCTTTATCACAGCCATTAAAACCTCTACCCACGCTCTAGGCACTGGTTTATGCCTTCACTAGACTGGAGTTCACAGCAAATCTATGAGTTTCCCCACACATCTAGAGACAAGAAGACGCATGACCAGCTACATCAAAAAACCATTTGCAAAGTTGAAAAGTCAAGAAAAGCTAGAGCTGGGGTTGCCTATGGAACTGTAAAAGGCTTCATCACATGTGCACTGAGACATCACCTTTAATGACATGATCCCAGATGACAGCACTTCTATTGGGCAGCCCTCAGTAAGGGGCTACTCAGTATTAGCCCCCCCCACTCCGTGTAAACCTGAACCCTCACCAACTGCACCCTCTTCAAACACTGACCTGAAGGCAAATAATCCGTCTCCTTTCTTTTTAAAGATTCAGCAGCTACCTCCCTTTCAAAAAGAAAGGAATACCATGGTGAAGCAAGGACTTGTTATTCAAAATGGCAAGAGACGGAGCAAGACCAAGGCCAAGACCAAAAGTATGACCTTACACAAGGCCTAGGAAACCCTCTTTTCCAGCAGATCCAGGATTGTACACAGATCAGCTTAAGCATCCCTGTTGCAACACTGAGTGCTCCTGTGCTGTCACTGCTTAGGGCTGAGGTACCCAGACCACTGGAAGACCAGAGAGGCTCAGCCCCTCCTCGCTGCTTCAGCTCTCTGGGCTCCAGTAAGGTTTGGAGCATTCCAAGGGATACAGCATGTCCAAGCACAAACTGATTGTCATGGGGACAGCAAAACCCACAAGAACGTGGCCTTGAAGTCAAGGATGCATAAGAGTTTTCCAGCCAAAGACTTCCTCCTCCTGTAATGGTAAAATTTAGTCTCTGCCCTTATTCTCAGGAATGTGTGGACTGTTTTAACTGAAATTTCCCCACAAAATAAAAAAGAAACCTGGTGAAGACACTTGCTACTTCTAAATTCAGCCTGAGTGGGTAAAGTTTTGCAGACAGAAGCAACTGAAAGAAAGTGAAAAAAAGGATTAAATTACATGAAAAGGCAGCAACAGGACCCTCTACTTACCACTGCTGCTCTGCAGGCTCAGAAAGGCATTCCAACATCTCTGCTTATAGCCAGCCATACAGTCACATCAGGATGAAAAGGGATGAAGGCAAAGGTGTTTTAGCAGACTCTAGCAGGATTTGTGACTCTGCAAACAAAGCAGCGACTGCAGCCTCATCTCCCTCAGCAAAGGTGAAATTTGCTGTTGCTAAAGAGAGATTTACTCTTGCATTTTGTGGCAGAAGCAATCTGAGCAGGCAAACTTCAATCAACAGACTAAAGGCTCTGACCACAAGCCCCAAAGCTAAATGTTTAAGGCTGAAGACCTGCAAACTGCCTGAAAACAAACGTTTGGCTGCGATGATTATCAAAAACATACAAGTTGGATGAAAAAAAAGAGGAAGATGCTAGTTCACACAAAAGCATATGAAATATGCTTGCTCCCCAGCTGGTACCAGCTGCAGTTACCACCCACACGAACAGAAAAAAATTCAACCCTTCCTTAGAGACTGATGAGGCACCTCCAGTCACTGCTGCCACTGCAGGGCTTAATTCGAAGTTCAATGAAGGTAGCAAGTCTCACGATTAATATGCTCCGTATCAGGCCCATGGTGGAGAAGCAAAAACCGATGAGCTATCTAAAGGCTCCAGGAGGCAAAGCAAACACCTTTAGTCATTAGTCACAATTGAGACTGTTAACTGTCCATGCAACTAACAGCACAAAACCCAAAAACTGCATCCCACTCCCTTTTCAGACAGGAAGGATATCGTAGCCAAAGCGAATGACATCATTCAGTTTTAGGGTGATGTACTTCTGGTCAGGAATCCTCACATCATTGACGAATGTCTGCAGGAAAGAAGCACAGGAATGGTTTTTGACTGAGGGTATCAAGGTGATGCATCTCAGATGGACAGGGCTCCTGGAAGACACCCGTCCCCATCTGTCAACGGCACTGCACACAGTCAGGGTGCACTAGCACAAAGTCAGCCAGGCGAGGAGCTAAGCTCCCTAGAAAAATCAGCACCAGCAAATAGCTCCCATGGGCAAGTTAGAGCACCCCAATTACGCTTCAAAGCAAGGTGCTCTGAAGGGACCTCTAGGGAGATTTACCTTTCCACCAACTACAAATGAAGTTTTAGTCCCCGACTTGAACATGTAAATGAGGTGCCTGAAGTTAGGAACTTCAGATGCTCTTGGTTCTCCTCCACCCTTCACAAGCAGCCAGAGCAGCAAACGGTGCAACACATACACTAATTACCGAGCTGGGAATCAGCTTTCTGCTGGATGCCAAACAAGACTAGTGTCAGCCCCTAGGCCTGACAATTCAAGCAAAGCCTGTCACAGAAGACAGGGGAAATGAAAATGCACAGGAAAACAAGCATTTGCAGTGGCATCACCATCATGTCTGAGGCCACACTGTCCCAGACACCATGCATCAGTACAACAGGCAAACGATTCACATACTCATTTTTCCTCTGCTCTAGGCAATTAATTGAGGCCTAAAGAAACTAAGGTATCCTTATAAAGGTGCAAGAAACATACTTCATCGCTATGAACAAATGTCTCCGATGTCTCAGATGGCTGCCTTCCAACGGGACCCCCTAAAGAACAATTCTCACTAAACAGAGGAACAAATTAACTGCTCCTGGACATCTTTCACAAAGAAAGCCATGTACTTTTGTCATAACACAGGCCAAATAAAAACAAATCAGGAAGTCAGCTGAAGAAGGACCAGTGTGCTGCTGGGGATTAGGCACCCAGTGACACCCAGAGCATTCGCAGACACCAGGAGTTATCCCACCTCACAAGGTGGGATTCACCCGGCCTCGTAGACCAGGAACCCGCTGCTGGGTCTCTGTAGCCTTGATATTAATGCAACCACACTCTGATTAATCAAAATTATGCTAGAAAACAAATTTACATGCTTTTGCCACTAAGGCACAGTCCTTCTGCCTTCTCACGTCAGCCACGCCAAACATGCATGATAAAACCAAGTATTAAGCACAGGGGAAAAAGAAATGCTAGAGCAGGAAATTAGAACCTCAGCAGACTACAGCCCCCAGCTTCCTGGCAATTCACAGAAGAGCTGGGGAACAGGCCTGTAATTTTGAAATAAATGCAGTGAAGCTGGTTAAAAGGCACGGAATTCTTATTTGCATGAATTTTTTTAATATTTAAAAATCCCGCAAGAGTCAGATCTGGAACAGGAATATTTATTTGCTAAATTTTCTGCAAAACAAAAAGTCTGCAAGAAAACCCATTCTGATGTTGTTACCTGATGTTGTATTCATCCATGGTTACTTCAAATAAAATAACCCAAGGAAACTCTTTGTTGCAGATAGAAACACTGCCTTCAAAACCAAAAGACCCTCAATAGAGACTGTAGAATCAGCTGAATACTATCATAAAAACAATACAAAACATTTTGACCTTTAATATGAATCAGATTATCCAGCAAAGACACATCACGCATTGTTGACAAACCATGAAGTAAATACAAAATCAAAGCAAATTCTGAAAACTGAATTAAAATCAAGGTCCTCAGAAGTGATTTCTTTAGTTTCAGGGGGGAAAACAAGTTTCCATGAAAATGTTAAAATAAGGACTTGTTTCCTTCATAAAAAAAAAAAAAAGAGAAAAAATCAGTTTGGCCACAAGACTCTTCTTCATCAGCTGCAGAGGACAGGCACTGTTATAATTCCTTTTACTCCACTGCCCCTCTGAGCACAAGACTATGATTAAAATGTTGCAAATTCATATGCTTTAGCATGTCAACATAGAAGAGAACTAGTGATACAAGCCTTCCCTCTCTCACAAATAGAATTTTCAGCTGCTATTTTGCCACCATGAGTTGAATACCACAGGTTTGGAACCAGGGATCCAGCTAGAGCCCAGACCAGTTACTGGAAATACTCCCACTTCAGCAGGGCTCTATGCCTTCAGCTATTAGCCCAAGAAGGATTAACACTCATTCTTGCTGTTTTAAGATGCCAGAGGAAGCAGAACAGTTGAGGTCTGCTTTAGCCACTGTTTCTGTACAAGTTTCTGGGTTCATCTTGTGGTTTTGTGGTTGTGATGGTGGAGGACTTCTGTTTCTAAGCCCAAAACAATGCCTGCAGTAAAATCCCTACTGGGAAGACAATTATGCAAATCTAGTTTAGATGTGCTCCAGCAGAGGAATAGCTCCACTGGTATGAATAAACATCCAAAAAAAGAGGCGTGCTATGACATTAGGACAGTTTTAACTATGATGGTTTATTTAAAAATCACAGAATTCAGTCGGGCAGACAAAGCCCTCACTGAGCTGCCTAACACCACTGCAAGAGTCAGGACCAGAGCAAGGGTTAAAGTTCAGGCAGACTCAGCTCCCTGTTCTGGGCTCACATTATCACTCAGTCTTCACACAAACCAAGCTCAAGGCAGAAAAAAGAGCAATTTTTACTATTAAAAAAATAATTTAAAAAAGAGGTGGTTTTAAATAGTTTCTCCCCAAAGAAATTAAATGTCTCATCATCCCATAAATCACTCCATGCACTGACAACTGAATTGCCAAAAGGTCATTCCTGCTCATGCTGAACAGCTGCTCTAGAATTTTCACCAGTTTAGTATTAACATCCCCAAAATGAGACTGAATTTATTTCCTCCTCTTTTGCAAGAGGCTTTATGATTTTGTGAGCCCTGGAGTATTCTTCAAGGATACCAGAAGAAAGGCAAAAATAAATACAACATTCCCCAAAGCTTTCTTCTTCTAAGACGAGATGCTACACGACCACAACCTCCACCTCAGGCCTTGCAAATAATTATGTATGTTTAGCTTAACTCATGCCAACAGTTGCAGTGACCCAAAAGGGTCTAACAGTGAAATTAAGTAAGCGCAGAAGCGCTTGCAGACTCAGCATGCCGCGTGTTCACCTCCATTAGCCGCGAGGTTTACTACTTACGCCGTTTAAGCTCCCAAGATCCTTCACCCAGTGCTCGTCTTTCTCCTTGTCATAGTTGATTACAGCGTGCTGCTTATCGACACTGCGGGACTGGTAATGAAAGCACAATGAACGTGAGAGCGGTCAGGCACAAGAGACACTGTTAATCAAAGCAACATTTAGACATTAAACTAACTTAATATGGGGTAGGGGGGAAAAGGGAGAAAAGAAGGCAGGATTACCTATTATTTACCACTATAAATAACCAAAGGATAAACAGTAAATGCTTCCAGGATTGTTTAAACAGTTCACTAAAGACAGTACGCTATTTGCATGGAGAAGGAAAAAAAGAAAGTCACCAAAGGCTGTCCAGACAACGTCATAATTTCAATAATTTGTATCAATACACACTGAAAATAAAACCAGTCAAATTGAAAGCCTGGGGGTTAGGATCTCAGCTAGCATGAACTAGAAGAGCTCCACTGCCACCAGCTCAAGCCAGCGGCCTCATCACTAGGGACATTCCTATTTGGGATAATTCCTTCCTATTTTTCAAAGAGAAAAAAAGCATTTTCTTAAGTTACAATCCAAACATTCACAACAATGTATACTGTTCCCAGGACCATGTCCCAGAGTTGATTTAAATTCTAGGATGTTTTCCAAGTTAGAGTGAGGTTAGTAAATTTGGGATGAAAAAAGAAAGCAACTCCAGGAAAATTCAAATTTAAAGCTAGGTTTGAGAACGCTGAACTAGACAGTGATTTGGTGTCACTGGCTTTGCCACAATGCACAAGTACCAAATGCACTTTATCTTCAAAACAGAGTATGACACTTCTGCAGAAATAGCGTCAGACTTCTAAGAAGAAGCATTAGAACCAAGTCTCTCAATAATTTTGAAATATGGTGTGTTACGGCTGTAAAGACACCAGACTGTCTGTATTTAGACCTACTGACTCTCCTAACTTGAATTCTTGCTGCAGTTGACCTCAACCGGTCACTGGAACTTGTTACTCCATCAGCACACACATGCAACACTGAGACCTCCCTGGTACCTCAGGCCAGGGGAGCGTGGGACATGCCACCAGAGCAGGGAGACAAGCCAGGCTCTAAGTCAGCTAATCCTCCCCTTCCTGGGCATCAACCAACAAGTTCTTGGCAAAAAGTCCTCCCCTTTTCCCAAGTATAAACACATTGATTTCCACACCCCCACTCTCAGTAAAGCCATTACATACTTTCTTGCAAACATGCAGAGCCAAAAGATTGTTTCAGGTGAATTCCTTGGTGAAAACAGTGGGTTTTTTCTGGGCAAACTGCTCACATTTGCATGAGTTCCTTCTGCTCCTGCCAGTGTCAAGAACATTGGTAATATCCCAGCAACTGATAAATGGCACCTCCTCTCCTTGCAGAGCCCAGGAGACCTGTACTCCAAAATAACCCTGAAGTACCAATAAGAAGCAAGCACCTACTTGGCCAGAAGATTGCCTTTCCACCTTGCGACATCCCTCACACCATTCACGACATGGCACTGCAAGCAGAGGTGGTGGGGAGAGGGGCAGGTGGCTCCAAGCCCCCAGCTACCTCACTAATACATTATCCATACACTGCTGCATTCGCAAGGTGTCACCTCACGTGAGTGCCAGCTGAAAAACAAGGCAGCCCTCGATGCTTTGCTGCCCAACCGGTGCTGTTTGGACAGCAACTGATCTCCAGAGAAGAACAACTGGTCGGGCAGGCAGAAGCAACATGGTCAGGGACATCCCATTTAAGCCCTAAATGTGGCAAATGATGCACAGCAATGCCTTCCCAGGAGGAGCACACGCAAACCTCTCACCCCCATGCAATCCCCATGCCTGGTGTCTGACCCGGACCTCAAGGCAGGGCAGGTCTTAAGCAGTGCGAAGCTGCAGCTTCTCTCTGTTACTATTCACATTGCAAATTGGAGTGAGGGGCTGCACCTAATCTCCCAAGTGGCTGTGGCAGGTATGTGCAGCATAAGGTAAGGATGGTCAAGGGATGCTGTCCTGGATCTGCACCTCAACACACAGCCCTGGGGGCAGGAACATCACCAGCTGCAGCCTTCAGTATCGTAGCAGCTGATGCTTCACGAGCTGACACTGTACCTGACCTATCACAAGGTCCCTCACACCCTTTGGGTGGATGCAATGGTCTCCTTCCACCACCCTGTCTGCCAGAGTCCATCCCCACAACCATCAGGTTCCTCATCCATAGGCATTTAAGTAACTACGATTCATCCTGCTGGGCTCAAAGATAACCACACACAGGGGTCCTGCCTGCGGAGCACAGGTCCAAGGTCTTTCCTGGTCCCTCTGCTACTCAAAATTGTGAGCATCACTGTTCCCAACGGGATCTGAGGGAATGCTAACTAGTGCAACAGCAGTGTTTGCTTTAGCTTTATAGCATGTCACAGACACTTATTTAAAGATTAACAGAATGTAAAAGGCAGAACAATCTCTCCTAGCCTCCTTCCAAGGGCAGAAACACTTCCACCCCACAAAACTAAACCAGACAAAAAAAAATAGGGTAGATTTTATCTGGTACCTAGTCACAGGTCATTTAGAAAAGGGTTTATTTCTGGGAACCAGCTGTCTCCCAAAAATTCAGTTTGCCCTGGATCTGACCCTGGCGTATGTCAGCACAGCTTTTAGTCTGCTGTATTTTACAACAGCTGACCAGAGCCACTCAGGGGTTCTGAACTAGACAAGGGTCACCATAGGGGAGCAGGGATGTATTCCAGCAGCATGATGTTCCCCTACATAAAAGAAGGAAGAGATCACCAAATAAAGTGATTTATGCCAAAACTTTCCATCTTCCAAGGAAGTTTCAGCTGTGCTCAAGACAGAGTCAAAACGATGGGCAAAATTTGACTCTTAGTCCTGATGCTACCTCTCAGCATTTCTTTAAAAAGCACATCAGGAAGATGGCAAACTGTTACAGATCACACTTCTGTGAAATTCCTGGGTAAAAGAGGAATTTTCTTAGTTTTGTTTGTGATAAACCAGCAAACATCACAGAAACTGGCAGCCGTAGTTCCTAAGGGTCTGTCTCCAAGGAAACTCAACTTAAAATAACTAAAATCACACTTTATTTATTTTGATACAGGCTTGCCAAAGGTCACTCTTACTTGAGAGACAAGGTGTGGCTTATTTCAACATCGCATTTAACACAAACCGATCTTGCATGCAGTGACAGCAGCAACCCAGCAACTGAACATGCTTTTGTTCTCAGAGGAGCAGACTGACTCAATCCCACTTCCTAGGAAAGGTCTAACCAGTCTCCAGACTGGTAACTGCTGAGAGCCTGAGAACAGTCCTGTAGAAGTCACTTCAGCTCAGCAGGCCAGTGGTTTCTAATGCATGACCCACTGAATCACAGAAAGTGACTGATGAAGTCTGAGTCAACACACGTTACAGAGCAGCCCACGGGTGCAGAGCTCCCAATGGTCTGCAATGCCAGCAGAAAGATTTTAGGCAGCTATAAATTGAAAAGCTGCAATTAAATTGACTGAATCACAAATATAAGAGGACTCCCTAGCTTATATGCACACTTGCACCAAATACTGAGCCTTGCTTACGATCAATCACAACCTCCACAACAAAACGCAAGACTGATCCATCTGTCAGGAGGGCACACAGGTGCCCGAGCAGAAAAAAAATATGAATTTCCACTAAAGTGGTAAAAAACCCTGAAGTGCCTATATGAAGATGTCAAAAGCAGAAAATAACTGGTACACCCTCACAGTTAATGTTTCACCAGCAAAGCACTTGTGATGGGGTGAGCAGCGCTCCTCAGCTATGGCATGGATTCTGCTTGGACCCAAACAGCAAAACCAGAGCTGGTGAACCTCAGATGAGATTGAGGAGAGAAGAAGGCAGGGAAGGGAGATGCCCTCCTAAACACTGGTGAGCTGAAGGCAAAAATTAAGACTACAGTCCAAGAGGCTGGGAATGAAGAAGAACACAGCATTCTCACCCTGTCCCAACACCGGACCCGTTATCAAATGAAAATAACTCTCAGGAAAACACAACCTGTGCTTTCCTGATTAATAACCTTTACACTTCTCTGAAGGGAAAGCACAGACCCTGATCTGTCACTACACTAAGCTCATCCAGGGCTTACATTTCTAGATATTGAAATCATTTCCTAATATAAGGCTGTCCTGCTTCTCTATCTTACTATCTACGCTGCATCATGTTTATAATACCTAGTAGACAAAATACACATGCAGCATATATCTGAAGACAGAGGTATTGTATAGCTCTTCTTTCTCCCGTGATCATATTAAACATAGTCCAAACCACAGACAGGAATGGCACCTCTGGGTCTGCCAGTCCCACACGGGAACTAACATCTTGGATCACCAGTCTCCTCTCAGTCATGCAACCAGGCAGCTCGCTCGTGATTCTCAAAACTGCATGCATCAAATGAGCAAAAGCCCCTGCTTAGCGTGGGAGCAGCAAAAGCAGCCTCAGAAGCACGCAGGAGTCTCCGCAAAGGTACATATCATGTTGGCTACGTGTGCTGTAGGTATTCCACACACAGCTTTGTGTTTGCTGAAGGGTCTGAAACACAGAATAGGGCACTGGGGATGAAAGCATAAGCTGCAGAGATGCCAAGCAAAACCCACAAGGAAACAAGACCTGCTTAGGAAGGCAGGAGGAGAAACACAGCCAGACAGCCTGTGTCTCCCCACAGGGCCGGGGAGCAGACGCTGCTCATCTGTCTACGTAGATACAGATGCTGCTTTTTCCCCAGGAGAATTACCATGGGCAAAAACCTCCTGCTCAGGGTAGAGATTTGGACCTCAGCCCTGCCAGTGCTGCGAGGCATTGTGGTATTGGAGATAAAATAAACAAGCGAGAGCAGTTTCCCTGTTCCTTGCTGCAGTCTGTTGTGCACGTCTGGCACAAGATAACTGCAGCGCTCTGGTGGCAGCATGCAATAAACGTTTGCTCAAATACTTTCCATAGCGAACAGGTTACATTTCTGTCAGTACTGTGCTCTGCACAAGTGTCCCCGTAAGGAAACACAAACCTCTCCTAGTGTCCCACTTTAAAAGGGAAACAGACAAAGAAAAAATGTAAAAAATAAAATTTAAAAAATTTAAAAATGCCTTGCATTCTGGCCTGAAATACATTTTTTGCTCCTCAAAAGTAAAACCCAGGATAGCATTTAATGACAGATACAAACACTGGGTCTCCCTTGTTCACCACGATGCATTTCATAGAGTTGTGTATACTGGCACTTCAGTATTTTTACAGAATATTACTGAATGCTCCATCCTGTTCCAGGCTGGCTGCAAGTGTGACCGCCACAAGAGGCAGCCCAACGGCTCCCAGGGGTACGTGCTGCCAGCTTCTAAATCCCTCTGCCTCAGCAGACAAATGTCTCCTCAGCAAGTATAGCCACCTCATCCTGGGGCTGGAGTCACTCTTACAGCTCCCAGGCTGCAGAAGCTTCTGCCTTCAGCTTTGCTGCAGTCAAGATGATGGGCTTCGTGGATCTGTGGCAGGACTAGGGCTGGAGTATTCATGCAAAAAATAAGGCACTAAACAAAAGAGAGAAATCCCCCAGGAAAATGAAACTGTAATCCCCACAGCTTGGCAGAAGGATTTGGAAGCTGGCATAGTTCCCATATCAACTTAACCCGTTGTTTTGGGGTAGAATGTGTTTTTGCTTGCTGGTTTCCCTTTCCCAAAGTGGAGCACCAGTTCAAGTGACCCAGGGTCCAATCCTGACAGCAGGCAGGGAACATGCTGCCCACAGATGCACTGGCTTTCCCTTTGTTTTACATGGCCACCCAGGAGGCATAGAAAAGCATTATCTTAGGTGGGACAGAAGCCTGAATTTCTGTAGCACAGCCAAACTGCACACTAGTGCGTGGACCAGGATCTCAGACATGGAAGGGGTCCCCTTTTTCCCTACCTGCTCCAGAGAGTGACAAACCCTTCCTCCAAAGGCCAGGCTTCCAGCACTTCGCCAGTCGCGTGCAGTCCTTGCACCCCTAATAACCACCTGCCTGCAGTGCCCATCACCGCCCTCCCTGCCCTGCCTCCAGCAACGAACTCCCCTCCCAGGTCTGCTGGTCCTGCCATGCCTCCAGCCTCCTTTCATCCTCACCCACATTTCATCAGACATTGTAACCCTCCCTCAACTGCACATTAGCAGAAAACAATGGAAGAGTCAAGTGCCAAAAAAACAACTCTAGGCCTGGAAATACAGGATGTACATCTTTCCTCCCACAGCAGCTGCCCAGTCACCTAGAAACACTACCTGTCAAAAAGCAGAGCCTTCCCAAGGCTAGATCCTTTCCCTTCTGCCTGTAAGACACCTGCTTCCCTTGTGACACCTAATGAATGACTCTCAGCAATTCCCAACGCCCAGGGACTAACTCAGGTGCTGGTTTACACCCTCTGGATAACTGCAGCAAAGCAGCACGAGCAGGGAACTGCCCTGTCCCAACTACAGCTTCCCACTCCAGCCCCACAATCCTGGGGGGAAGGAGGTTGGGACATAAAAGGCAGCAGAAATTCCCGGTGGCTTCTACAGGGAGTTCCCAAGGTAGGAAATACCTGAGTGATGGAGAGATAAACTTCTGCACCACAGTGAATTCACTTAGAAGTAGCCGGAAAGAGATAATCAACCAAGTTCACACCATCTGCTTCCTCCCAGCATAATGCTGTAGACAAACTACACCACACCTATTCGCACTTGTTTATGTATACACTTACTAAACTACATAGGAGAGACATCATATTACCAAGTACAGCCCAGGGAAGGTAGGATACATCAGGTCAATGAAACCTTAATTTGACCAGATGGCACATACACACAGAGTTCACTATCACACTGTATTATTTGCGGAGTATGCTACGCACCCTGTGTACCAAACACGGAACAGATCCTGCGGGAAAAAAATATCCGGTAACGACACAATAACAGATTGCATCTTCATGCCTATGTACACAGGGGCAGAAGCAGGATTACACAGGCAATCATCTCACCAGTATGTCGTAACTGCTCTGCAGTTACAAACACTAGACTTAACAGCCATAAGAATGTTCCTTCAGCGCCTAAAAGGCTTGTAATTCCCTAGCTTTTTACCAAAGCAAGCTAAAAAGAGAGAAATGCCTATTCAAGCAGTATCAAGTAACCATTTATCCAATTCACCAGCAGAACAAACTCGTATGTTCAGCTCACAAGCCCCTATCCCTTGAACTAATTGATACCATAAACAGCATGCAATGTCCCATACGGACCAGTGACAGATGCTTGGCCAGTAGCTTTCACAGCTATCTGCTGACACCAGAATAACAGTGAGTCTTGACCCATCTCAGGTCTAATCGAGATGCTGCTCAGCAGTCACATCCTGTTAATGCCCACTTTCCCAACACTGAACAGCTTCTGCCCCTATATGCACCACCTCCCACTTTTCCAAGTCCTGCTGCTCCTGCTCTCTCTGCACAAATGACAAGACTCCTTGTTGTGCTTCCCCACATAGCCAGATCTTCACCTCCTGGTGAGGCTTTATAGAGTAGAAATCCAATGACTAAATGCAAAGATCTGGCCTCTGGCTTCCTGAAACACAAGTCAAGAAGTTGAGCAAGTACTCTGGAAGTATCATTTTACATTTGGCTTGTCCTTAGACTTTCCTCGACAGCTGCTTTGACCACTGAGTCAGGATACCAGGCTAGATGCACCTTGATCTAATCTAGCACAGTTGCTCTCACATCCAAACCCCTGCCTTGTGCATATATGCACCTACTTCCTCTTTATCCAGCCTGCAAGAGTTCGATCTTCCAATCGGCCCTCTCACCAACCTCACTCTCAGGTGAAATACGACTTAAGACAGTAGTATCAAACAAGTCCCTCCTCACCACATGCACATTCCAACTCTTTTTTTCAAGGATTTGGAACTTGTCCAAACACATTTAGATTGACTGGGGAGAGAAGAAATCATCTCTGACCTAGGCATTCATTCTTGAAAAGCATCACCCACCCAGCTCTACAATGCCAGAACTTCAAAGAACAGGTAAAAAATACTTTTAAATAGCTCACATGAAGAAAATGGCATTTTTCTCAGTTGCTCACAGCAAAGACTGAAGAAGGCAGCTTATCGCACCCAGAACACACGGCCTAAAACAGAGGCCCGGAAAATGAACTCTCATTCCAAACAGTTACAAATCTTAGCAGAATTATAAGCAACTGGAAAGTATCTCTCAATGGTTAGTGTCAAGATGTCTTAAAATACACACAGGACAAAGGCATAAAGCAGAAAGCATCATGCCATCTGCACCTTACTCCTGCTGTAACTCACATTCATGTGGACAAACTCACCCAGCGCAGGACAATAGCATGCACAAACCATTGCTCTAAAGAGCGAGCAATACTCAAGGGAGTGCTGGTTAAACATTTTGCTTTCCCAGATTTTCCAATAAACATCTCTCTCTCAAACAAAAACAGGGAAATCATGACCTTGCTTTCCCTTCTGTTAAATATCTACATTTAGCAAAAACGCAAAAGATGCTTTGTTTAGGGGCAGAGGGGAAGGTTTTAATAGTTAAGTGAAAATTCTGAGTTTGCAAAATATTTGTCCTCTGAGTAAATACCCATTAAGCAAATGATCAAAGGTGATAAAAATGGCAACTATATTTCAAAAGAAGAAATGGGAGGAGAGAATTACATCGTTCAAGATGGTCCAAAAACACTCTTATGTTTGGTTTAAAAAAAAAAACTTAAACCTTTTACAGATAATTACTTCTACTACCACCAAGCTTCAGAGAAAAAAACAACACAGTAGTGCAAGTTAGTGAAGGTCTAGATTTCCACACTCCTGCTGTTTGTTGGTTGTTACCTGAAGGAAGCCAGTGAGACTGTTGAAGAACTCAAGCACTGTTCTTCAGAAAAAGGGCAGATCTGAGCCCTTGACTCTGCACAACGCCACTGTGCGTGCCAAGCTATGATACACAGCACTTTTGCCCACACATAAGCATTTAAACTCTATGTAAATCTCACATTTACTTGTACTAGAAGCTTTGGAGTGCTGCAAAAACATTTAAAATATTTCAAATCCTCTTAGTAGGTATAGAAGATTTCAAGGTAGATTATGTTTCCCCATTATCAAACCTACTTAATTTGAAGCTTAAAAACTCTTTTTTTTTCCACCTCTTTGTTAACCCAAAAAGCAAATCTAGTACCTGTATGAAACAAGCAAACAGAGGTGAAACTAAAGCTTGAGTGTTTGGTGACAAAGCCATCATTTTTCTGCATTTAGGGATCTGATACCTTAAGACAACATGTTCCAAGAAAATATCAAAAGACAAGACACCCCTAAAACAGTAAAATGAGACAGGCAAGACTGCAAGGTCTCCAGGACAAGGGTTATCCCTGTGTCCTATGTTTGTGCGTGGTCTAATACACCAGATCTCAACAGGGAACCACAAACCTTATCATGATGGAATCACCAAGCAGTAACAGTCTTAGAAATGGAAAAACACCGACCAGGTCATCACTCCACTCCCCAGACACTGCCAGTCTGCTCCCAGTTGTGCACTTTAAGGGATTAAATGTCAGTATCTTGAAATATACAGGCAAAATAACTATGTGGCGAATATACAGTTTCAGGGTCAGTACCGCAGAAATACTACAGGTGCAACCATTGTCACAAGAGCTCTGTCCATCTGCTCTGATAACTGCCCTGCTTCTTAAGCTTTCCCCAAGACAAATGATTGTGCCAGTCTGCACAATGATTTTGTGACATGGACAGTCACAGTAGGAAAAAAGTCTATTTTTAGATTTCATCCTCCATCTGCTCACACACAATTTTGCTTGGATATCAAGTCTCTGCTCACAGCCTCTCTTCTGCATTGAGTCTTACTACAATCATCTTATTCGGAGCCCAAGGTAGCTCTGGAAAACATCCTTACAAGCAAACAGCTAGGAAAATAACATGCTGTGCTGTTCAAAAGAAGGCCCTAAATATGATCCTAGAAAAAGCCTTATTACTGGAGATAGTAAACTAATATGTTCATAAAGGGTCACATGTAGCTCACCCCATGAACATATGCAGCTGCCTTTTACAAACAATCCAGAGCCCTCATTCTGGTGAAATAATGAAAATCTCCTTTAATACCATCACTTAAGAGCCCCCAAATACAACCACTTCCCTCTCACAGCTACCGCTGGCTCCTCCAGGGATCTCCACTCATTTACCTAGTAGAAAAGAGCATGGCAAACAGAGCATCACAAAGTTGCCAGTCCACATGCAACACTGACAAGCCAGCTCAGACTTGCAAAGAAGCACAAAACACTCCTTGTGGTACAGAGTGGCCCACAATCCACACTGTTCAGTTAACCCCATAAATAACCAGAGAAATAAGAAATGCATTTTAAGCATGACTGGTAAATGGGTACTTTTATTTTAGGATGCACAACTTGGGACATGTGACTCTCAGAATGTTGAACCCTGACAGTAAATGAAGAACAACCTCAAGTACTTTCCAAAGGTATTAAGATGTGCACCTAAAACTCAGGCTGTTTCTGGAAACCAAGGCCATCGTGTATGTTTTCTCCCTTCAAGTCACGAGGCAACACGGCAATCAGGTTTCTGAGCAGTCCAATGCAGGCTTACCGAAAAAAATCGGGACACTTTTAGTGTCTCAGCTCTACGTGCCTCACCAGTCAGACATGTAGAAACACGAAGTAAAAAGATAGTGTGATTCAAGGGAAAACCCAAACAAACGATCTGCTGTTGAACTGGAGTATGCTTCAGACTACTGCTGCAGCACAGCCATGCCATCCACCACTGGCTAGTAGAGCCGTTCAAACACTGCAAGCTCTCCTTTTGCGGGCACTCACATTTTGTTACAGCTAGACAACCCTTTGCCTTCCAAGTACACCTCGTACAAGAGCTTCTACCACCCTAAACAGACCTACTAACATATCATACAAAATCCCTGCAGCAACTACAAACACAGCCTGCTTAGTAGATCATCAGCAAAGCATTTAGGACATACCTGTGACTTGGTTGCAGTAGAAATTAAGAGAAGGAAGTCCCCACTGTGCAAACAGCTTCCTAATTTTGCCACCAACACCCACATTTCCCACCTTTGTAAAGGGGCAAAAGGGGGACAGGCGGGTGCAATCAAACAGTTTTTTGCATTTCAGTACTCACGGCATGGGTCTAGTAGAAACACTAAATTAATTCTGAACGTTGACAAATTCCTGAGCTAAACTGCTCCTGTCAAAAGCGCTTTGCGAGATTCCAGCTCCATTTGTTTAAAGTGATGTCCATTACACTATGCTGTCAAATATCAGACCACAGTCGACACTTCAGACAGGTTGGATTAGGTCCAGCAGAGACACATGATGATATGGGAAGCACTAACAGAAACTCCAAGTTTGCCTGAGTAACACCATTACCTTGGGAAGAGGTCACCACCTTACTCACCCCACCAAAACAGGTAGAGTTTCTCTGCTAAACATCAGTATTTCCTATTCTGATGCAAGAAAACAAACTGAGAGATAGAAGCACTGACAATTTAATCAAACTTAAAGGGAAAAACAGGCAAACAAAACCCCTGTTCCCATTCAAGTCACACATAGTAGTAAACAGTGGATGTATTAAAAGTCACAAAAAACCAGCTGCATAATCAGAGATCAGGACAGAATAGTATGTCTTTGCTTATTACTAGTAGCATCGAGAGAGTTAATCTATTTGATTAGTCTCCCACCACTACAGCTCCTACCCATCTGATGACACGGCAATTTGAAAGAAACCTCACTTGCACTTTCACAGGCACATGTAGACTTCATGGGAACCACAGACTCAACATAAAAGAGGAAGTTTCTCTTAAAAGATGTCATTCAAAGAAAGCATGCAACATCATCTCTACAGATCCCCAGCATTACATTCACACCTACTGCATCTTCAGAAGAAGTAACAAAATCAGACACAGTACCTGGAGCATCAGTTCACAGTCATCTCTGCCAACAAATATCATCTCCCGGGGGAGCCGATGGCGAATGCCAGTGCTGCTCACCAAAAACCACGAAGTCACACTCATTTTGGCGCTTGGCACTTAATCTTTATACATCCTAAACACAAAAAACACAACATGCGGTGAGCTGTTAGTGAAGTGTGGAAGTACACCGGTGCTTTGCTGCAGTTCCCAAGTTTCCCTGTGCCATGGGACCCAACGCTGCCTCTTGCACTTTGCGTTCATGTCTGAAATGTCTCGTGGCAACAAGCAGTTGTGAAGCGTGTGCCAGCATCTGCTGCCCATGTGCTGTGTGTAGGAGCTCTGCAGCCCTGGAAATATTCCCGCAGCAAAGGAAAACTGAGAGTCTGAAGGAAAGATTGTTTAAAAAAAATGAAGCATGCAGCTGAATCCAATCAATGAAATGATGAAATATGGTTGGGGAAAAAAAAAAAGAGAGACCTCTTTTCCAGAACGTTTCCTCGTCACTAGCACTGCGCACGAATCACAGCTTGAGCTTCCCCCAACATCAGAGATCTGGACCAGCATATCAGTAAGGTGACACAACCTGGCTCCCATAACCTTTCATGGTACACTCCCAGGAGCGGTTACACCAGTGCCGGGCGAACAGCCTCCCTATTGCTCACCCCACTTCCACACTGATAGGAGCTGGGAACCCACAAATGCTGCATGAGCTGGTCCAAAAGCCGAACCACGGCGCTACCCCAGGCCAGGAAACACAGGCTGCAATTCCCACCGGAGGGCTCTGGCGCACACCGCCCCTCTTTCCCCACAGCAGCAGAGGCGCAGGCAGCTGTAACCTGGGAGGGCAGCACTTATCGGGAACTCTCCCGGCCACACCTGTGTGTTGTGGCTGCACAGCCCGGCTGCCGGTGCCTGCGGCCTCTCTTCCTCCTCCCGCTCCCCCAGTATCGCGATTTCCTCTCCCCGGCTGGAGGAAAACGCAGTGGCACGCATCAGGCTCTCGCCTCCCCCTCACCCACCTCCCGGGATGGAAGTTGCATTCCCAACCGCACCGAGGGCAGGAGAGCTCCATTTTATCTGGGCTGCGCGGCGCTCCCCG
>VZZY01022711.1:90497-133194 GCA_013400335.1 Eurystomus gularis
CGGGGTTTCTGGGTCATGGCTTCTCAGGGGGGCAGAAACAGCCGTGCCCTGGGTCAGCATCCCCCGTTACAGGCTCTCTGAGGGGTCCGCTGAATGTCAGCAGAGCCTCACGACACCTCTGACCAGGGTGCAGCTGCCCCTGACCCCGGGAGGCCCAAGAGGCAAGCTTGAGGACGTAGGACTGAAGATTCTGCCCCCTCCCGCCACTGGAGCAAGCCACACCAGTCTCTTCTCCCATCCAAGTGAGCCCCAACACCAGACTCTTCTCCTACCTAAATCCCGTCACCAACCTCTTCTCCCACCCAAGGCCCAACACCAGCCTCTTCTGCCCAAGTGAGTCCCAATACCAGGCTCTTCTCCTGCCCACGTGAATCCCAACACCAACCTCTTCTCCCTCTCCACCAGGCTTCAGGGAGTAGGCTGGCACCATTTCCACATGCACCCTCCAGCTCTCTTGCAAGGCAGGACCTAGAGGCAGCTGACAGGACTGAATTAATTTTGAGGATCTGACCATGGAATAAGAGCCCAAAATGGGTGCCGTGCAAGGACACAACATTTTATGGGTTCTTTTTGGTTGTACATAACTAGAAAGTTCCTGAAGAGCAATAAGTGCAGACAGCAAGGACCGCTTTTTTTTCCTAGTGGAGGAAGACTGTCATGGTAATTGATCCAACTATTTGATGGTGCTTTTTCAAGAGAGATCCCAGCTCCTGCAGAAGCCAGTGGAGCTGCAAACAGCAGCAGCTTCACACTGGATCTCTGGCTTCAGCTGGCATGGCCTGCTAAGGAAAGACCATAGGAAGACAGCAAGTTCATAGTGATGTTTCCCCAAGCTCATAGTCCAGCTGGAAAGGTGTCTTTGCATTTATACGCTATATGTTTGGTTTTGAGTATTGTTTTCCAGCTACCTGCAGGAGCTTCCTTTGGTGTCTTCAGTGCTGTCGTTTAGAATTTTGGCTCAAGATAATGAAGTCTGATGGCATGGAAACCATAGGGCTGGTCCACCACTTGCTGGGAGCCGTCCTACAGCAGCATCACTCTGTGGGTTTACTCCTGGCGAACAGCCTTACTGCAAGGCTGAGGAGCCAGGGTGGACAAAGCAGGCTGCGGCAGGATCATGAGGAGGGAAGGAAGACAGCATTTCTGTTTTTTCCTCCTCTTTCTGAAGAGCAGTAGGACTTTGTTACTATTTAATTAATAGTATTATTGCCTTCTTTAATCAACATTGACTCCTTCCCTGGCAAATACATCATGCCCCAGGGTGATTTCAAGGTGTGATTATCTTCAAAGGCTTCAAAGCTGGCTGAGGCTGCAGCATCTGTGTTTTATTGGAGTGCTCTCTCTGTATCTCCTCGGAGTGGAGCACCACGCCCTTGCAGCATCATGTCCCTTGGACACCAGGCAGGAGGATAGAGTAAGCAGCCACCACTTCTGAGGAGCTTTAAAGGCCTTTGTGTTGGGCTCAGCCATAAAGTAATAGCAATCCTTTATAAATAAAAATGGATTTCCACTGTATTTGCCAGTTTGTCCTGTTGCTGAGTGATGTTTTCTTGTTGATTTAACTGACCTATAGCTTAAGTTTTTATAAACGTTCTTCACTTCTTTCTGAACTACATCTGTTTAGTGGAGAGGCTGCTCTATGAGCCAATCTGTGGAGCATCTCTACACTGCTGTAAGGAAGTAGGATAATTTACTTCTTTATACAAGCCTGCCATCTAGGCAAGCCTTTGTTAGAAGTTTCTATTAAAAGGTTCATGTTTGCTTTCATCACTCCTTAAGCCCAGTTTTGCTGTTCATTTATACATGTGTATTTATCTGAGCAGTCAGTACTTCACTATTTATAGAGAAGAAGAATAGTTTCTCTTCCCACCACATGTCTTCTGACCTGGTTGAAGATGCAGTTTGGGCCAATACACAGGGCCTGGCGGACTGCTGCATTACAGCTTCCTGATTTTATTCCAATGATCTAAAGGGAATAAAAAAGAGGGTAAGTGGAGTCCTTCCTTCTCCTTTCTCCTCACACATCCCAAAATGTTTGACCAACCTGATCTCCTTCTATGACCAGGTGACCTGCCTAGTGGATGAGGGCAGTGCGGTTGATGTTGTCTATCTGGACTTCAGTAAGGCATTTTACACCATTTTCCACTGCATCCTGTTGAACAAGCTGGTGTCTCATGGCATAGACAGGTGGACTCTTCGCTGGGTTAAAAACTGGCTGGATGGCCGAGCTCAGAGGGTTGTGGTGAACAGAGTTAAATCCAGTTGGTGGCCAGTCATAAGCGGGGTGCCCCAGGACTCAGTTCTGGGGCCAGTCTTGTTTAATATCTTCATCAATGACCTGGATGAGGGGATTAAGTGCTCCTGCAGTAAATTTGCAGATGACACAAAATTAAGTGGGAGTGTCGATCTGCTTGAGGGTAGAAAGGCTCTGCAGCGGGATCTGGACAGGCTGGAGCAATGGGCTGAGGCCAATTGGATGAGGTTTAACAAAGCCAAGTGCTGGATCCTGCACTTCAGTCACAACAACCCCCAGCAACGCTACAGGCTTGGGAGGAGTGGCTGGAAAACTGCCTGGTGTAAGAGAACCTGGGGGTGCTGGTGGACAGCCGGCTGAACATGAGCCAGCAGTGTGCCCAGGTGGCCAAGAAGGCCAACGGCATCCTGGCCTGTGTCAGAAACGGTGTGACCAGCAGGAGCAGGGAGGTGATTGTGCCCCTGTACTTGGCACTCGTGAGACCACACCTTGAGTACTGTGTCCGGTTTTGGTCACCACAGTACAAGAAGGACATTGAGGTTCTGGAGTGGGTGCAAAGAAGGGCAACAAAGCTGGTGAGGGATCTGGAGAATGTCATATAAGGAGCACCTGAGGGAACTGGGATTGTTTAGTTTGGAGAAGAGATCTCATTGCTCTCTACAACTACCTAAAAGGAGGTTGTAGTGAGGCTGGTGCTGGTCTCTTCTCCCAGGTAACTAATGACAAGACAAGAGGTAATGGCCTCAAGTTGTGCCAGGGGAGGTTTAGATTGGATATCAAGAAGTTCTTTACTGAAAGAGTGGTTAGCCATTGGAACAGGCTGCCCAAGGAGGTGGTGGAGTCACCTTCCCTGGAGGTGTTAAAAAAATGGGTAGATATGGTGCTTCAAGACATGGTCTTAGGGATTAGGGAGACATTCAACAAAGGTTGGACTAGATGATCCTAGAGGTCTTTTCCAACCTAAATGATTCTGTGATTCTGGGATTTTTCAGTGAAAACAGAGTGTGGTAACTGGGGGCTGCAGAATAGCCTGGTGCTACACTGTCATCTTTAAATCCCAGGCAGAGAGTGTCTGTGGGGAAGAGAAGCTGTTGCACTGCTGTACTTTGAGTTTTACTTTTTTTTTCCTATTGGAACAAGCCCTGTTGGGAGTCCCTGCTACCCTTGGGCTGCTCAGAGACATGGGCTGACCAAACACACAAGTGCCTCTGAAAATATGATATTATAGAAGTGTCTTAAAACCATCTCTTCCTACTGGGAGGAGGGAAGGCCTGGGAAAGCCCTCAAGAAGTTGGGTGCAGCAGCAGCACAATGCAGCTCATGCTAAGTTTGCAATAGAAGGTGCTTACCACACAAATCTCTTCACATTCATCGCTGTCACCTTCAACTACAAGGGACGTACCCACAGCTGTATTAACCTGCACAACCGAGATGGCAGGAGATTCACTGTACTGTACATTGTGCAGATGCAGCGTAAGGACCAGTCCATATCCCAAAGCACTCATATTCCCAGTAAGCAAGGAGATCAAAGCTGAGATAAAATGTCCAGGCAGAAGAATACCAGCAGGTCACAGGGCTATAGGAAAGCCAGATTTCTGCATCCAGAGCTGTCAAATCAGGTCGTCTGCTCTACTGAAATACCTTTGGTTTGACACCGTGAATCCACAGCTATCATGGCTTGGAGCAGAACCACTTCAGATCTCTGCCCCAAAACAAGGATACCACCATCCCCAGAGAAGCTGAACTAAATTAAGCTCCTTCTGCCAGGTTCTGATGTAAGGGAGATTTTTGACAGAGTTCCAAAACATGAACCATCTTGCTGCATCTTGCTGCAGAGGAAGCTTCTGTTCCAGGCTGATGAGAGCCCGATACAGATATTCTGTTTGGCTTCCCAACCAAAAAGCAGTTTTTCCTGTGCACGAGCTAAGGGAAAGAAGTAATTTTGGTTATTGCTTATGTAATAACATGATGGGTAGCTTATAAATAAAGGCATGCAGGACTGCTAGGTGAACTCTGCCCGATTAACCTGTCAGAGGCTGGCTGAAATCCGGTGTGCGCAGCTGCGTGCACATGTATTCACAGGCACATGTGCAGGTCATGAATTCCCAGCTGCTTTGCATCAAAGAGACTGTAAAAGTCATCATTAGGTACTGTTCCCAAGACTATTTCATTTGTTCTTTGCTATCTTACTTTGAGATGCACTAGGAGATGTTCACAAGTAGGTCACGCAGGGTTTCTTAACCCCCTCCTTCACTCAGATGGCTTCTGCTCCCCAGGGATTATTTTCTTTCCCAGAAAGCCAAAACTGCAGCCAGGCCAGTTCTTCGGGCCCCACTGCAGGAGCTGTGCACTCCTGGTGTGTGTCTGCAGTCTTCTGACCTCAGATCAGGAATTCTGCCTTGATTCTTAAGGCGAGTGGAAAAGAGCTGTGGACTTTTGCAAGAGGACACTGCAGGTCTGAACCTGTGTCTTTATACAACTAATGGTGGTGTTGCCTGCCAACAGAAAGTGCAGGATCGAGCCCTTTCCTACAGAGCATGAGACCAGAGCTTTTCATCCCTGGTTCTGGGCATCAGCATGAGCTGGATCATCATAAAATGCAAATAATTCCCCTTCATTTAGAAATGAAGAGAAATTAGAATTTCCTTCCTAAAATTAGCCATTTAGAAAACCTTTCTCTTGATTTTTTTTTGTTTCAGTCTTGTTGATTGCTTGATTTTTAACTGACTAGGTATTTGTCAAGAGTATGGATGTTCATCTTAACTTTAGGCTGGTGTAATAACATCGCTGAACTGAGTTTGGACCAGCAACAGCAATCTGCCCCACCGCTCTGCCTAAGCATCAATCTTTCACTCTGCCCAGTATCTCGGTTGAGCTGGTTGCCAACATTCCCGTCTCCAGTGCAGCCGGGAACAGGCCCCAGCCCTGCCTAGTCAACTGGAAAACAATAAGACCATTCATGTGCATGGTTATTCACTGGCATAAATGTTTGCAGAGATACAGTCTGACTGGGACAGGCCTCTGTCATTTGGATGCTTCTACAAGATGGCTTTTTACAATACTCGTATTTTCAACCCATTTATTAACCAGGGGTAGGGACAGATTCTTAGCTGGAGTGTGGTAGCATTGCTCAAAGTGGTTTCAGCTTGGCATCCTTGTTTTATAACAGCTGGAGAATTTTTCCTGTTTCTTTTTTTGCCCACAACATAGTTCTATGTAGCAACGTGACATTTAATTTTACTACTATGCAATTTACTAAAACAAAACCCTATATGCATTAATGCTACTTTTCAGAATGTGTAGGATGGCCTTCTCCAGTCATCCTCTTGCATTCCCTTGCTGTGCCACAGATATTATTTTCTTTTTATTACATAGCTGAAATCGTACAGCTATTTTTAATTTATGACCCTCATAAGTTGGGGGGGCGGTGCAGGAAGAAATATCAATGCAATAAAAGAGTGGAGCTGGTGCAGTGTGAACATTGTCAGAATGTCTCATCTAGGACTTGTGTGGTATAAAACTTTGCTGAAAGAATTAAAAACATACGCTTAACTGATCTCATTTTTGGCATTTTTAATTAGTAAAAGCTCAGCAATGATGATGTCGTGCTGCCTGATGAGATTAGGTCAGATGATACATGGTTGCATGGTGTGGCATCTTAAACAGGAGTCACCTTATGGCAAGTCAGAGACATTTCAATATCACATTTAAAGAAATAGCTTCTCAGGGAAAGTTGATTGGCTTCATAAGAGAAGCAGCGGGGTTTTGAGGACTCCCGTGTGGGAGAATGGGAACAACGGGCAGCTTGAGATCATCTCTATTTCAGGGTTTTTTTCCTCTTATTTGTTCAATTAATTTTCGTGCATGTGCGTATTTCTTATAAGAAAGGTTGCAAGCCTACTGAAACAGAAAAATGATTTCACATGGCCTGGAGAGTCCAATGCAACATGCATGGCCAGAGGGCTGTACTTAGCCCTCCGAATCATGAGCAAATTCCTCCTCCTGTTCCCCTGTGGTTGTTACTATAATGCTGAGGTAGAATATTTGGTTGAATACCAGAGATGCAAGATTTCCTTAAGCAGTTCTGCTCCAGTAACCACCTCATTTTCTTTTCCTTCTTTTCCTCCAGTACTCCACTCACGCACTTGTGCATTTTCAGATCCAGCCCAAGGTTTATTTTGGGAGCAGATTCACTGCGGGCTCTGTTCCACCCAGCTGACCCTCTGCTACCCTGCCCCAATGGTCTGCTTGTTCAGAAGATGCTTTATAGAAGTTACCCTACTAGATCCATTTCATGCTTTTCTAGGAACTCACTGATTTATGAGCTGCCCAAGGTTGCTCCTTCCCTGAGAAACTTACTAAGGCAAGACTTAGAGATTTCACAATGACTGAGTAGGAACTCCTGAAAAAGAAGACATTCCTGTATGTTTTGATCAAATTAATGTATTTTACTGGAAATCCAAGACTACTGAACTTTCTTTTTTGGTCTTAAGTAAGGCAAAAAAAGGATATTTTAGGTTACAGTAGACAGCTGCATCTCTAGAGGAATCATTACTATTGTCTCTGTAGCCAAGTGTTTGTTCTGCTGACCCATACTCGGTCGCACCATTCCAGTTTAATGAAAATGTTAGTACTACTTGAAGCTACCTTCTTGATTTCTTGCATTTTATTCCATTATAATTTTTTCCTGCAAGAGGAAAAGCTTTGATAAAATATTTAACAGGTACATTTTTAAAAAAATAAATCATAGTTCCCTTTAAATTTAAGGATATGTCTACAGTAACATCCAATGTAGTGGCAAAGGCCTTACCGGCAGAGAAGGCTCAAAATTTGCTGGCCTGCAGGGAATAATTTTCTAAATCAATTGGAGGTTCACCTGTTTTCTGCCCTGTGAAGTTAAAACCATATTCCACTGTGTTGATCTTCAGGATGCTCTTCCTTCACTTGAGAATAGTGAAGAATGTTATGAATATGGATGAAAGGGTCAGCAGTGTCAGGATGAGCCAGCCTGCTTCAACGGGGTCAACTGTAGGGGCGGCTTTAGTAATTTATAGCATACAAGCCATCAGCTGGAGATTTATATGCTTGCCAGGCATTTTGTAAAACTCATAGAGCAATATTTATTTCTTTGAGGAAAACAGTTGAATTAACAGCACCATGGGAGAATAAAAGGCACCAGAAGGAGACCAGTAGAGCGGTATTGAGACATAGTACTAGTGGATTAATTACTTGCCAATTCTTAAAAGCTTCAGGATACTTTGGGATAATCTTCTTTAGTTAGCAGGTGCATAAACTGCCATGTGTTCCACATGCATTAAATCATCTTAAAACCCTGCAAAATATGTGTGTTAGCTAACTGCACACATGCTTCGGGCTGTCCTTCTCACCACAGATTTTGTAAGTAGACACTCCATCCATTTCAGGTGAACAGAGCAATCCCAACTGACACAAGCTGTCAGGTAAGCTGGGCACGGATCATTGTATCATTTCAACACTCCTGGCAAGTCTCAATTTCCAGGGTATTTCCATGCTGGTGAAATTCACTCCCTAAAATGGGTTGTGGATAGGTGAGATAATTGATTGAGGAAGGTGAAGTGACATCTGAAGAAGAAATGGAAGTACCACAGTGTTGGTTATTTGCTGAGCACAAAGCAACTGTGTACTTCTTACACACGCAGCAGAGAATTGTCCAGAGGAGACTCCAAATCGCTCTCTCCTCCACTGAGTTTCACTATCTTGCAGTAGTTTTTTAGATGAATGAAATTCTGGGCCCTTTCAATACCTATGCCTACAACATGGGTGCCTGCTGGGAGGTAACGACACCGTTCAACTGCCATTGTTAATATCAGCTTCAGTGTTTGGGGATGAATTACATTTTCTGCAGGAAAAGCTTTAGCAGAAACAACTCTGAAGTGATCACACCTGGCCACTGCAGGCACTCTTGTAGCTCACTGGCCAGATCTAATATCAGAGAGTGCAGGAGCTGTCAGAGGAGGACCCTGTCATCAGCTATGGCTGATGCCTCTGCTTTCCCTGGGGCACAGCACATTTGCGCAGGTTTCCTCTTTTTCACAGACTTGAGCTCCTCCATGGCACCAGTTCCAGAGAGAAAATGAGGCAGGTAACACCAGCAAATGGTGTTTTTAGGAAAAAACCAGTGACGATAACGCCAATCACTGCTGGTCACACCTGCCCAACAGCCAAGTACTTAGGGATGCGAAGGGATTATGCTATTAAATCTCACTAAGGAGCTGTAGCCATCCTTTTTTTGCACTGGGACATGCAGAATAGGTTCAGCATCACATTGGAGGGCAGAGCCTTCTCCACAGCACATCATCATCTCAGTCATGTCTACCTTCATTTTGCCTTTGCCTCTTGCTGATACAGGTCAAATTTCTTCTCTTAAGATCTTGAAGAAACATCCTAGAGCTTTCCGCCCCCTCACTGTGAGTTGAATTTAAATACAGAGACATTCATTGACATTCTGTTTTATCTTAGTTTCTTATTCATTCTCAAGGGATCTTTTCCCCACTCTACATCAGACACTCAGCACCTGGGCTTGCATATGCATCAGCTCAAACACAGTGGAGAATGGAGGAGCCAACACAGCAGAGAGATACCATGAAGAGGTTCTCCAAGTGGTGTGCTTTGAGAGTAGATGGTTAAGAAAAAATAAGTGTGAAAGAAAATGCAAGGAGAGCAAGAAAAAGGTGGAAGACATTGTATACCTAGGTGTCGCACGAGACTGAGAACAGGTGGGACATGAGAGTTGGCCCAGTTCGCAGTTCTTTCCCCACCTGTTGTCTGGTGCTGAAGTGGACTGCAAACATTCTGAGTCAGGGACTGTCTCTTACACTTTGTACTCTAAATTGAGCTTCTCTGCACTCCCTCAATACAAATCATTCAACAGAGGCTACTGTGTACCTGACAAGATTGAAAATCAGATCCCTTTTGGACCCTACGTAAACTTGGGGTAGCTTCTTATTAGAATTTAACTATGAAGACAGCAAAGTGAGGAGGGAAGAGAGATGGTGGTATAGTTAAGGCTGATGACATGGTCTGTAATTTATTTGATGGATTGGTAATAGCTGAGCAGAAAAAAGAAACTGAGCAACGTCTTTTACTCAAATGAACACAAGTCATCTTATTAACATAAGGAGAAGACAAATAGGAAATTCTCCAGTGTGTAGTTCAGCTGGTCCTATGATCTGTTTTTCAGCCGTAAGCTGATTGCTCGGGACAGGTCTGGACAAGGAGAGGAGCTGAGGTTAACCGCGCTCTGCATAGAGCTTGCTGTGCCCTTTCACAGTGAATTCAGCAAACTTTATGCAAATGTCTTTGGCAAGTATTTGAAGGGAGGAAAAAAAGCAATACAATTCTGTCCTGGTGACACAAAAGGACTTTTGAAATTTCCAGTTAATACTTGAAAGCATTTTGAACTCTGACTAGTGCATTGGCCAATTATTTGCCAGGTGTCTTTTTCCACCCTGCAGGATAAAAAGTCATGCAGAAGTATGGCCGAGGCTTCCTCACCCCTACAGATCTGCCCTTTGCAAACAGAAATGGGCACAATAGCATTCAAAGAGGTGACATTTCCTGCTTTAAAGCAAAAAAACCCACCCAAAATAACTATCTTTTCAAATACGCTTTTCATTTCTCCTTAAAGAAAAGGGGGATGAAGTTGGAGGATGAGAATGACTGCATCATTCCTAGTGAGCTGCAGAGCCCCACACACAGTGAACAGGAGGAGAGGGGCTGGAGTGCTCCCACTGCAGGAAACCTCTGAGCAGCAGGAACACAGCTCCCTTCCCGCTGCCCCACTCACAGCAGCACGAAGCTTGTGCCCAGGAGTGTCCAGGAAGAGAGAAGTCTACCTGATGTAGCATAACCCACGTGAAAGGACTTCGGTACCTGCAGAGCCATAATCACAAAATCAGGTCATAGACTGTAGATATTAATGGCAGTAGCGATGATGTCATTGGCCATTGGGCACTTCCTCACGGTGCACTTTTGTAGCTCTGTGCCATTTCTGTGCTGTGCTATCAGAGTTCAGCCATTTTCTTGTCTCTGAGCTACAGCTGGTTAATTTTTCACATTAGAAGCACTTAAAGTGGATGGTGCCTAGAAACCGGATTTTAAAGACATCATATGAAAGATGCCTGCTGTTGTAAAATAAATTTAAGAATGCCATTGGCTTAAGAAAGTACCGTGCTGCCTTTCAGACTAATTTAAAACTTGAATTGCAGCCATTTTTAGCTTTAACAAAATCAGTAAGACTGTATGCTGTGTTGGTCATTGCCTATTTCAATCTTTGAAGGCATTTTGGCAAGCAGTAGCAAAAGATACTAGAGCAGTTGTGGATGGAATTGTCCAAGGCCAGGTTGGATGGGGCTTTGAGCAACTTGACCTGGTGGGAGGTGTCCCTGCCATGGCAGGGAGGTTGGAATTCAATTTAAGGTCCCTTCCAACCCAAACCTTTCTATGATTCTGTGATTCTATGCCAGCATCTTGGGAGGTTGAGTTCACCCGTGAAGATTCTTTAGGATTTTTATATTGCTGCAGTCTTGAACAATCAGTTCCTAAGTCAGTCAAAAGTACATTAAATAGAGCAGGGCATTAAGCTGGCATTTGGCTCTAGCTTACATTTAAGATGATGCTCACGTCAAAAGCACTTGCATCACTAGATGGAAATGGTAAAATTGTTGATTATGATGTTAAAAGAACTGAGGTGTTCAATAAATATTTTTGTTCTGAATTTGGAAACAAGAGGAATCATGCATTGATGTCATGAGGACAATGCACTTTCCATCCCATTAGTAACCAAGGAGGCAATTAAACAGCATTACTAGAGATAAACATTATTACCTTAACAGGTCCAGACAACTGTCACCCTCACAACTGAACTGAATTGGCTCAAGGGACCTCTGACCCACTCCCACTTAATCTTGGAGGACTGCAAATGTTGTAGAGGACTGCAGAAATGCTGCATTTTGGAGAAATCATTAAAAAAAAAATCACTAGGGCAATGTAAGTAATTCTAAGCCAGTCATCTTAGCAATTCTGGGAAAAGTAATGAAATACTTGTATAGAAGTCAGCAAATAAAGAATGTCAGTGGAAATAATAGGGGTCAACATGATTTACAGGGAAAAAGTCTTGTGAAAAACTTGATTTTCTCTTTTCCTTAAATTATTGGTTTGACTGATAACAACTACTAAATAGATGTGAGATATTTGCCTTTTGTAGATTGCTTTATCATTTGCAATACTCTCATAAATGATCACAATAAATAACATTCAAGTAGCAGGTAAGTGAATTAAGAACTGACAAACTGGCAAGTTTTAAGAAAAATACAGACTTCGGTAAAGAGTCAGCAAGAATCAGAGGTGCAGCCAGCACCACCCTGCTGCTTTTTCTCAGTTGAGTGATTTGGGCAGTTTGTGTAAAATTGACTCCAATTAAAAGAATGGGGGCGTCACGGTGTGTCTGGAGTGCCAGGCTGAAGCTGGTTTTGTACCACTGCCTCCTCTGCAACTGGCTATGAAAAAATATCATTGTATAACCCGGCTGCAGTTGGTTGCTCTGGGTGTAAGAAATCCAGAGTGTCTGCGGGGTAGGAGCTCAGCCCTGGGGGCTCGCTCCCGTCCATGGCTGATGGGACAAGTGCTGGTCGGATACAGAAGCAAGTCAGTCTGAATCACTCCACTTAGGCATCCGTGCAGAGCCTCTGGGATCAGGGGATCACTCCTTGGCTGGAGATGGGTTGTGTCGTCTCTTGCATCACTCCTGGAAACCTCCCAGCCCCACATGCTGCGGTCCAGCTTTGTGGACCTACTGGAGCACAAGAGGCTTGGTGTTCGGGATTCTGGTTTTCAGTCACCAAGGCAGTTGTGTTGGGAGTATTTAGTACAGCTCAGCACTTTGTCTGTGCTCTGACTGCTTTTGCTAGACAGCATAAAAATGAAAAGCTAAGAAGTAAGCATGGAGATGTTAACATCCTTGTACAGTGAGATTTCACATCCCCGAGAGCTTACTCTCTTACTTCCTCTTCTAGTGGAGGAAGAAGGGCAGAAGAGGCTTTGAACACACTCATCTAGTAGGAATAGATTCCTCAAAATCTATTTGTTTTAGCAGGGGGTCCAACCATGTGCATTTATTCTGCTCTGTGTAATTGCTGCTCTTGCCTCCCAGTAATTATTTTACTATCCATGAAGGATTACAAAGCCATTCACCTGGAAGAGAAAAAGAAAAATGCAGGGTCATGTGGGAGAGACTTTGAACACTGAATTTATTCACCAGTTAGAAACAAAAGTGCGTGTTCAGAAGGTTAATTAGCAAAAAGTCTGTCTCAAGGCAACTTCTGCTTACTACTAATGGATAACATGAAAATTCATAAATTCGCTGCTCCCAACGGGAGGATTTGCTGACTGCAGACTGCTGCGTGGGACTGCGCCTCTCTGCTCCTTCACGATGGAAAGGGAGGGGATGGCCAGAGAAGTCCCTCATTCAAGTGAAGGGGTAAACTCCTGCTGACTTCAGCGAGACAAGTATTTACACGCTATGTTCTTATCTGTCATGGACACCCATCACCCCATGCTCAGGGAAAGGTTTAAATGGCAGCCTTTGCTGTTTGAAGGAAACCTTAAAGCTCTTGACCTAAAATTAGCACTGCCAGCTGCATTTTGGGTGGCTTTGCTCTTGACATGGGGCAGGAAGGTCCAGACTACAAAGTCTCCCAATGCCCTAGGGATCTGCTCCCACCGAGGGCAGCCACACACAGGCAGAGCAAGCAGAGCCGGGGTCTGATGAGCCAGAGCCCCAGGAGCTCACATGGCTTTCCTGGGAATGGCCATACCCGGCCAGGCAAGGGGCTGTGTAGGCAGCAGTGCTTCTCTGGCCTCAGCCAAAGTGAATTCCTGTAGAAAAATGCAAAAATATGCACTTGCCCTGGGTATTGCCTGGCTGCCAGCCATTCGAAGCTCAGGGGCTGCCTGAGGTCTGTGTGGTTTCCCTCTGCTAAACAGCTATTTGAGAATCTGCCCAGCCTCCCCTCGAACTCTGGATAATTTTTATCACTCACGCTATAATATTGCACCAAAGAGATATAAGGCACATGGGGCCATGTTTTGCCTTTCTCTACCAGGGGACAGCGGGCTGCTCTGTACCGGGGGAGACAGAGGGGTTCAGGACACCCGTGTTCGAAGGGCTCACTGCGTTTAGAGGCTGTTACAGATCAGCTTGCACTAAGTTTTTCTTCAGGCCTTTGTGCAATTACTGTGATTTCTTGGCACTGAGCGCTAATGATTCACCTGAGTTGAGTCACGCACAAGGTGATGTGGCTCTGGAAGGCTTCCCACCACAATCGCTGTGCTCAGCAAATCTGCGCGGTGAATACAAAGGATCTTGCAACTGCTAAGCCTTCTAGGGAAAAGGAGAGGCTTAAAAGAAGTTCAGCAGTTGCCTGCATTGGTCACAGCCATAGACTTAATAAATCAAGCTTAACTCCTTTGCTGGAGAAAAGCAGCTTCTGGATATCTAAGACGTGAAGGGAGATGGCATAGGTAGAAGCCTGAGTTTGAGGGACAGGGCTAGATGTTGGGAAGGTAGGATGGATTTCCACAAAAATAACAGAAGCCAAGGAGCCAAAGAGCAACACAGAAGTGAACTTCACAGCCTGCCCTCCTGCAGCAGGCATGGGGCAAATAGCATAGGCTGAGTGGATGGGTAAAAACACCGTTAGAAAGACAGAAAGGAATACCAAGAAGGCAGCAGAGGCAGCATCACTCAACATCTAGGGGGGAAACTGGCAGTCAATACTGCCAGTAGCAATACCAGTTAAAACAGAGAGTGGAAGAAAATACGGCATTCACCAGCACCCAATCCAACACCCATTTCAACCAGCAGCTAAGCCACTGTTCTTTTCAGCAGGGCGTGATGAGGCATAGCTGGGGTTCGCAAGATTTTGCATAAGGTTAGATTAACAACTCCAGCAACACCTCCCCTCACCACTGTTATGCAGCAGCTCTACAATCTAGATGGAGTCTTACTAAGAGGCTTTCTATTGACCAAATGACACATCATTTGGCTTTACCCGTATCTATTTGTTATATACATTTGTTGCAATGCTCCTACTATCCATACTGTCCTGCTGAAACTGCTGCCAGTATAAACTGAATGCTGCCTGTGTTCTTAAGGTGGGATTGCAATAGGTTACCCAGAGGATACAGGACTGAGGCAGGACAAATAGCCCTGAGGTGAGCAATCAGCCCTGCAAGTCCCTGGACAATTTTTCACACACGCTTATGCTCCCAATGCACAGAACCACCCCAGCTGCAGGTGGGAGGGCGTCAGTCCACAAAACTCAGCAACCTGTGATTCTGTTAGCATCTTGAACAGGCAAAATCCAGAGTGGCCTTGGTGACATGAACATTTCTGCTCTGATTTTCAAAATCTGTGTTGCTTGAACTTGTTTATCTTGTATTTAGCTTCATGACCTGATTAAATCACAAGCCAGCAAAAGAAGTAAGTTCAAAATTATAGTATATGACCAGCAGTTCTCTTTAAGGTATTGGAATAGAATAGAACAGTCCCAGTTGGAAGGGATCTACAATGATCATATAGTCCAACTGCAATATTTGCATATAAAAATCTATGCATGTTCTTCCCAGACCTGCCTTGCCTAGTAGATATGCCCAGTACCTCCCAGTAGATTGGGCTTTACTCAGTTACTTGTAGTTTTATCATAAGAAGCATTTATTTTAAAATACAACATGCCAAACACATGCCTTAGATTGAATTTACTTAAGTTTCTTGATGCCGGTAAATATGGCTTTCTGGAAATCCTGCTTTGTCGTGGCTTGAAATGGTATAAAAGTAGACTGGGATGGGAAGCCTGAGGCATAAAGCCTGGGCCATAGTCAGATGCTCTGTGTTCATCCAGGTGCTGTTTCACGCCTTCGTAATCATAGAATCATAGAATCACTTAGGTTGGAAAAGACCCTTATGATCATTGACTTTGCTCTGAAGACCCAGGCAATGGGAAATGGCAAGTGAAGGGTCATAGGTGGTGACTCAACCATCTCCATTTGGTCATATGGCAGCATATCTGAGTGAGGAAGATGGGTCAGGTGTGGAAGAGAGGCAGGCATGAAGACCAAGGTCCTACCAGATGTCACTATGTTGTTGAAACACAGCACATTGCTAGAGTTTCTGAAGAGAGTGGGTTGCCAGCATTTCTCTTCCCTTCTTGTCTTTCTTAGAAATAACTAAAAAGAAAGTTGGCTTCAGTTCTGGGCCCAAGGCAAAGAGAGGATGGAGGCATTTAACCCAAATGACTAAACCTTAAACCAAATATAACTTAAGTGAAAACAGGTTTATGAGAGAAGTTAGAAGTAGCACTGCCAACCTCACCTATAAAAGGTATTATGTCAACTGAGCTCAACATTCAGCGGTTTCAGTCCTCTCCAAGACTTATAACAGGCCGTGAACTTGTTCCTTCATCTATTTGATCACATCAAGAGATATTTGTATTTAGAAATTCATTTGGAAAGTGTCTAAATGAAATAAGGGATTTTAAGATTCCCTAATGTATAATGGACTTTCTAAGTTCCTTGCATGAATACCACAATGATTGGCTTTAAATACAAAGATACAAATATTTGTATACACTAATGTGTGCTTAATCAAAAGAAAACCCCAAGCTTACAGAATAGCTAAGAATGTGAACTCAATTTTTTGAAAGCTAAATAAACTTATTGTAATGCAGCCCATGAGTGTAAGGCTGGCTTATACCTGCCTAGCCATCTTCCCTTCCAGAAATAAATACAAGAATTGTCACAATCCCTTTTATACTGAAAATTGTGCCTGCATGAAGGAAGGAAATGATTGAGAAATTGTCTCTCATGTTGATGCCAGTATAATTAAAGAGGTAGAAACAGAAATGGAAATTGCTCCTGCACCCTAATGATTGCATCTGGGTGGTAATACAGAGGTGAAACAGGAGCAGGGAATGCCTTAAAATGAGCCCTCCTGTGATGGCCACACTTACTATGGGATATACAGATGATCAGTTCCTTTCAGAGCACTCATTCAAAATTGCCTTATTTGACTTTCTTACTGCTCAGTATTTCATGTTCCTTCCTTGAAAAACTAATGTTCTCAAAGGTTCTTTCCAGGTCCTTTTCCCTTCCCCATTTCTCCTTTTTTTAGCACAGCCTTCCTTAGGTGTATTATAAAGCTTAGCTACATCCCAGATTGAGCCAGGTCCTCTGTTAGCCTCAGACAACTACATCACAACACCCTACATGTAAACAGATCAGGCTCTACCTTGAAAATTACTTCAGGCTTCTCTTCCCAATACTGATCCCCACAGGGCCACTCTTATAGACTAAGAGTTAGAAGTTGGCTTGTTCCCAGACAAAGCTACTCATGGGACACCCTGGATCTGCTGATCCTGGTGCCATCATTGAAGCCAGAAGCTAGCCTCTTCACCCTCCCCAGTGCATGGTCCCCACACCACACCACAGCAGAGTGGCCAGAGACATGACCATGGCCCCTTCAGCTCCAGTTTGCTTTACTGGGTCCCACTGGCCATCTCCAGTATCTTTTGCATGAGAGATGATGGTGGAAGAGCTTGTTCCATGCTGTGCAGTGCAACACCATCCTGGAAACAGTTGTCTCTTCTCTTCCTCACCAGAGTTGCTGCTTCCCACCCTGGACACTCCTTGCTTGTGCTAATGTGCAATTCACATTGGGCACACAAACAAAGAGAAAAAAAAAAAAGAACAAAACATGGACAGGTCTTTACGGTAGGACTGCTCTCTTCAGTGGCCACACTGCCTTCAGGTGCTCCACTCTCATTGCCTCCTCCTACATTTGTCTTCCTTTCACACAGAGGGCCAGACTGGGCAGAGTATCCCAGGTAAAGTCTCGCTTTGTATCTACTGGAAGTACATCCCCACCTCTGACATCCTAGGAGTGAATACGCCACCGTCAGAGCCATGGCATGGTGGTGGATCTCAGTCCTCCTACTATCAGATAGGGCACTGCGGTGTTCTCTATCCCAGTCATTCCCAGATGTTGAGCACCTCTTTCATGGGCAGAAACTCTGCTGTTACTCTAGAAGCTCATGCTCACAGCAGCTGAAGTTCATACCCTTCTCCTGCTCTTTCCATCTGTGCCCAACTGGGACACACCAGCTCCCCTGTACTGGCAATGGTTTCCCCATCTCCTTCTTGAGAAATGGCCCCAGCAGCTTCCCCCAAGGCCTTCCTTACTGCTCACATTGCCCTGGCTAGTTCCTTACCCCACCAAAACACTCTTAATAATTCCCACCTTAATGCATAATTTCCCACATGGCACTTTATTATCTGCTCTGAGAGACAAGGCGGGTAATGCACTGATGCAGTGTTGCAGTAGATCTTATCTGTAAGATCAGTTCTCTTATCAGAGAGAGCTAACAGGTTAGGCTAGCACTGTCGACTTTGGTTAAGCTCTGTTGGATGTTATCTCATTTTCTATTTGCTTCCATGCCAGTTAAGTGCTCATCCCTTCAAAGCTTCTTTCAAAGCCATTCATCCCGCTGAGGTGAGATTAATCTAACCTGTGGCTGCCCTAATCTCACCCTTCCTCTCTACTCATTTCAAATTTGTGCACAAACGGAGTGTGTTGCTTGTCCTAATCCCTGCACTTCTCCTAATCAAAGCCTATGTGCTGCCTTCCTTTCCTGCAGAAGTTTTCAGCAGCGCTTTGCTGCAGGATTTTAGCAGGCAACAGCAACAACAAAAAACCTGACCAACTACTCTGGTACCAGGATGGTTTCAGTACTTAAAGGATGCCTGCAGGAAAGATAGAGAGGGACTCTCTACAAAGGAGCGTAGTGACAGGACAAAGGATAACAGATTTAAACTGGAAGAAGGAAGGAATTCTTTACTGTGAGGGTGGTGAGACACTAGAACAGGTTGCCCATAAAAGTTGTGGATGCCCCCTCCCTGGCAGTGTTCAAGGCCAGGTTGGATGGGGCATAGAGCAACCTGGTCTAGTGGAAGGTGCCCTGCCCATGGCAAGGGGGTTGGGACTAGATCATCTCCAAGTTCCCTTCCAGCCCAAACCATTCTAGGATATATGGTCTATTCTATAAACATGCACACGTGCATGCACAGAGTCAGGCTTGCAGTAGACTTTCTGCAAAAGGAGGTGGCAAGAGGAAACCGTGTCAGTGCAGTGACGTCACTGGAAAGAGGTAGTTTGCTAGCTGAGGAAGCCAAAATGCTAAGGCACAGTGAGGGGGGGGAGGAAAGTATGGCATAATTTCTCCTGTCCAGAACTGGAAGGTAATATGTTGTCGCTGGCCACCTATCCGCCCACCTGTAGGATTTATATCGTTTCCCAACATCTTTTGGCTGAGCACGCAGAATAATAGGTCTATTCCCTTCTGAGGCAGGGAAACTGGCCTTTTTTCCATTTTACAGGAGAATAAATAAGGCGCAGGGGGACTAGATTTGTGTCACATAATGCCATAGTAATGTACATAGCCATGTAATGGCTATTTAAAAATCTTTCACTGCACTCTTCATTATGCATCCTTTTTCACACTGCAGTGAAAATCAAAATATCCCAGTGTGGGAAAATTGCTCACTGTTACTGAAAATACAAAGCGGGTTTTCACGGCCAAAGAAAAAAAATCCCACAACCTCAAAGGTGGTTTCACTTACCTTTTCTAATTAGCAAAGTACATTTATAGTCAAAACACGCCCCTTACAGACACTACTGTAATCTATAAGCACATAAAAGGCATTTTGATTCATTTTAAGGTGTTGGTCTGCAGCAAGTCTTCCATTTTTAATATACCCGGCCATGCTAATATATTTAACCTTACGAAACGCTTGGCTCTCGGTTTCACTCAGACTTTGATAGCTGAGAGCTACCAAACTGCCCCATGGAAAGGCTCAGCCCCGCGGGGTTTCCCGTGCTGTTGACTCCTGAAGCCAGCCTTGAATGGCAGCAAGCACTTACTGCCTGTGTTTGCGTGAACTTCCTCAGCTAGAACCTTGTGCTGCCTTTTACCATGAGCTTCATGCAGGGTTTTTGTTCCTTTGCTCTGACAACGGCATTTTTCGGAAGGCAACCAGGCAGGGGACGTTAAGTACTACCTTATATATACACTAGAGGATGCTCTTGGGTCATCGGTGAGGGACAAACTGCTTCCTTCTACTCTCAATCTGCAGCGCTTCAAGACGTTTCAAGGCTCAGAAAGTGTTTCAAGTCTTAGCCAAGGCTTAGATGGTGTTTCAAGGCTTAGGAAAGATGAAAAGAAAATGTTCACATAGGGACAAAAGTGTAATGTAAATGGCAGAGTAAAGTAGTGACAAAAACTACTCCCTCCTGCTTTTGCAATGATGATTATAACTCAATGTACATGTAAAATATGCATGAACACAGCCAGGGCCTTAGAAAAGCCCAAGAGTTTTGTTTCTTGTCTCTTTTTTTTTTTTTTTTTTTATACATTACATAGAACACAATTTTGACAGAATCTGGGGCAAATATAAGATAAAGGACACTTTTAAATCCTCATGGGCTCTAATCATTATCATAGAAAACAAGGAAGGAAAGAAAGCAATCTGGGGCCGTCTTGCATTTCTGCAGTGCTGTGGAGAAGCACCCACCCTGCCACAGCACCCATCTCCCACTAGGAAGGAGCTCCCAGCACTTGGTGAAAATCCTGACTTCCAGCCTTAGGTGTTTTCTGTGCTCAGGCTGCTGGGAACAAGCAGGAGCCCCTGTCCTCTTGGCACCCTTGGGGTATTGTGAGAGCATTTCTGGGTCCACTCACCCAACAGCCTGGAGGATGGTGGCCAGTAGAAAGCTTAAGCACACCCTTAAGCGCCCAAGTGCTTTCACTGATCCAAGATTACATCTACATGTATAACCCAGACACACAGCAGTGCCTTCTTTCCCACCCGTAATGAGGGAACTTCTGCAGAGAGTTGTGTTTGTACCAAACACTTGTTTATAGTGGCAGTAGTGTCTTGTTCTGCCATCGTTTTCTTTTGCTGGTGTGAAGGACTTTCTCTAAAAGCCCCCTTTTCAGCAAACTGCCTCATTTTGCAGGATGAAACCCGTTGCAGCACACTGGAACAAATCCAGTGCAATGAAACACCTGGACACAGATTCAGACCGTCAGGTGAGATTCAAACTAATAATAAAAAAAAGATTTTAAGTGAAGGGCTTGCAATTTCAGGGGGAGCTGGAAAACCCAAGGCGGGGGCATGAATCTTTTTTTTTTAAGAACAACCCTGGTGTTCTCAAAACAAAAAAAGAAAGGAAAACCTGCTGTAAAAAGCCACATTAGTTTCAACAAGAGGTGACTAGAGGATGCCGTGTGTATCATAACCATGCTAAAATGCCAGCTCAGATGGCTCTTCACAGCCTGCAAGGCTGCAGGCAGGAGAAACCTTTCCCAGGAGCAAGGCTTGCTCCAGCCTTCAGCCTTGACAGTCCACACAGCAGAGCTTATTTCACACACAAAACATTCTGTACTTTGCTCCTGTCTGAAAGGAAGGCAGATTTTGACTTCTCCCACAGCACTAAGTCACCCATCAGCTAGAGTGATGGGAGAAGCTACCAATGCCTTTGCCACCCACACACAAACCCATCAAGCCCAGTCCATCATATTGCTGGTATGGCCCAGCAGAAGGTGATGTAAGCTGTGGCACCACTGACACTCGTCCAGTGGGGAAGTTCATGCTGCTGGGTGAACTGGTGGTAGGAAATACAATTATAAACACAGATGAACAGTGCAACTAGTAGTGGTGTTGCTTACCTGGGACTGCAGCTTGCAATTTAAGACCTTGCTGCAGTCCAGAGAGCGTCTCAATCACTCAAACTGAAGCTGAGACTCCTGCTCTGAACTTCAGACCCCTCATTCAAATTGGAACCCTTTTTCCTCAGAAAATCTGTTTTCCATGTAAATCTCCAGATACCCTTTCCTCTCCCAAAGATGTGCGCAAATTTGGGTCTAAGCAGCTCCATGTGGTAACAAATCCCAAGGGCTAATTTTGTGGAAAAGCATTTCCTTTCATCAGGTTTAAATTTTCTGCCTTTTAGCATCGACTGCACCCTTTTCCTTGCATCATGGGAAAGCAATGTTTAATGCACAGAGCTGGAAAGAGCCCAAGACCACCAAGTCATTGCATGAAGACCAGCAGGCTGCCAGCAGCTTTAAACAACTGTTGATCACCACCAACACCAAATTCCAAACAGATTACCAAAAGAAGCCAAGGCCAAACCCCTCTTTCTAGGATATAAAATCAGATTCTTCCAACTGTTGTTACGGTGAGGAATCCAGCTTGTGTGCAGATGACAGGCAGAGCTGAGCTGTCAGTCACTTGAGGGCTAGAAGACCCAAGACTTGGGAAGTTGTACCTTTCTCCTTTGTTTTGCCTGGGTGGTTGCTAACAGCAGAAACAGTTTTTCAAAAGAAAATGCCAAATCAATCCTCTTTTAGTTTGGAATGGAAACAGTAGTTATTCTGACTTTCCCCAGCAGCATCTCTAGGATGTCTTTGCAACGTGAAGAGGTTTTCTCCTTCCTCCCCAACTTCACTTTTCCCTCCCAAGCATCTGCAGGGGCTGGTGACTCTGAAAACGTGTTGGGAAAAGCCAGACCAAGGGATGAAGGGAAAAGCTGGCAGTGCCCCTGCTTTGCTCTTGCTGCAGAGCAGCAGCAGCTCTGGACAGGTTTTGGTTCAAGCCCACCAGCCCAGTCTGGCCTGAACAGCTTCAGGCCCATCTCTCCTGAGAATAAAGCTGTGATGGCAACACAACAGGAAACTTCAAACCACACAGCCCACATCAACCTGCAGGCAGGGAGTGGAGGGCCCTGGATGTGGCTATGCCATAGCAAGGGGAGGTCCAGGTTCAGGCCTTCTTTCCTGCTGCCACCGCCTTATAGGTGCTCAACCCTCAGGCTCTGGCAGAGGTGATCCCCAGGGATGGGGCAGGGTGGAGCACACCTGTCTTTTCCTTAAGGAATCCCAAAGCAGCCTTGTAAAAGACGACATGCAACCAAGCCCAGCCTTTCCAAGAGCCAAAAAAGCACCAGCTATGCTGAGCATCCCCATATTCAGCCTCCAAACAGTTTTGCTCCCATTCTTGAAGGAGGATAATTTTTAAAAAGGCAAACTCACCAACAGGCCAATAAGTCAGTTTAGTGCAGTTTCCCCAGCTCATTTGGATGGCTGATACAGGCCACCAGCCAAGGAAGCCATCACTCTCATATCCACCTGATTCTTCCCCGCAGAAAGCCATGCACCTCTGGCTGTGCCCACGCCAAGCACTCTCCTGGGCACAGACCCACATGTGCTGGACAAAAAGGCCAGCAGGAAGGTCGGGAAGTACCAGAAGAACACCACAGCATTTGTTCAGACCAGGTAAAGCAAAGGATGCCCTTGTGCACACAGCTCTGCTCACCTTCCTCCCTGCCCAGACACTACTGATAGGGATGGAATAACTAGCTGATAATCCTAATGAAAATGCTATTAAAAATCAAGCATTACCACCCAAATCCTTTATGGTAACAATGTACAGGGTAAGCTTACAGGAGATTAGTTAGCAGCTCCCAGCTATACGATATTCATGTGCATAAACTCCACTTTTCTAAAATAGCTGTTCCAGTAACCCGCATCCTCAGATAAACCAGCACTGCTTTACTCCCTTCCCTGAGAAGACATGGCATTTGGGGAACAAATGCTCTTCAGAAGCAAGAAAGCTCTGGGATAAATCCCCCTTCATTATCCATAGATGTAAAGTGAAGAGCTGAAAATAAGCCAGCTCAGAAAGTATCTGGCTACTACACATGAAAAAGTAATGTTTGGGGAAGTAATCTGAAGGGCAGCAGCCTTCCTGAGGCTCAAATCTGCTTCCATTTAAGTCAATAAACATGAACCTCAGCTGAACTACTTAGTAGAGATTTCTTTACAGATCCTTCAATCAAAATCTTTGGGTGAAAGAAAGTACAATTATGACTTTTGTAGGTTTACGGCCAAGAAAATGCAACCAGGTTATTATAATGGAAACAGTGTTACTCATATCACCACAGGGACAATGCCAAAGTTGTGGTTGAGATGGAGCTATGAATATGCATATTTTGGGTAAAGTGAAAAAAAAAAACCAACCAACATTTTGGATTGTATAATATAGCCAAACATAGAAATAAGTACATTTCAAAAGTTGGGTTGTTGGGGTTTTTTTTGTTGTTTCTGTTTCTTCTTTTTTTATTTTTTGCTATTGAAAATGGCTCTTTTTTGGCAGGGAGGAGCTGGACTGGCTGAATTACAGTTTAGAATACAATCTCCTCATTTAACTGGTCTCATTTCTTCAAACAAAATTCCTCTAGGATAAAAAAAAATTCTCTACTTTATCCATCCTCACAGTTATCTGTGCTTTAAAAAAAGTTTCCACGTTAAGTTCAACATGAACGTCTTTTCTGTACACGTCCCACACACATTCAGATGGGCAGTTAAGCGTGTTCATAACTTCAGCAGTTGAAATTTTGTTTACACATAACTCGCCTCAGAGAGCTCCAGAACAAGCCGAATTCGTTGCCTGCTATACACAGGCTTCAAAGCAAGGTTTGTTTGCATTCACGTGTCATTGAAGACAATATTGATGAGTTAATGAAAGGTGGAAGTGGAGCAAGGCATCAAACACTTGACAATAATCCAGGGACTATTTTATATTGAGGAAAGAACTGCTCTAAGTCTAAAGAAGCAGAGAAAAAAGTTGAAGCAGCAGCAGAAGTGCGGGCAGATGCTAAGGCAGCTTCTGCGTGCAGAAGGGGGGACGAGGGAAGAAACTGAGCTACAGGTTCTGCATGTTGTCAGCTAAAACCAGCTGAAGACAGGCAGATAATTTTCCCATCCTAGTTTATTTCCCTTTCTTTGTGTTTATGATGCAAGCACAGATTAATAAGATTTTAAACAAAGCCCGAACCATTGCATAAATCCGAGTTCTACAGATAGTCTTCAGGAAAAAAGAAGCTGATGAGTATATGTAAAGCAAATATTAATACAGCTAGTTGCTTTAGGAGTGTGGAGGTGATTTTGTTGTGTTTCTCACTAACAAATAGCCAGATGGATATTATTGTCTCCTGCCTCAAAGTTTACAAAATTGACCAGATTCATCTTGAGACTGGGAGAGAACCCACCTTCTGTCAACATTTGCCTCCAAGATAGTTTCAAATTCATTTTACTTCTGCTTTTTCTGTTACCTTCCTACTGCTTTTTCCCCAACTGCCTTATCTAAAGAGGCCTGTGCTCATGGCACCCCAATATCAGGGTGGAGGGACTCATCTGGGCTTGCTAATAACCAGCTGTCCCTTCTGCGCTGGAGTGAGAAGCTGGGTTTGGTTCAGTTCAGCTTGTTGCAGTTTTGCACATGCACAAGGTTTGAGGAATTGCACAACAGGCCTAGTTACACTTTTTTTTAGGGGATTAAGAGGTAACATGGAAAGCAGCACGTCAAGAATCCTCTGTAACTTGGGTTTCCTTCTCCCACATCCCACGCTGCAAATGTTCATGCCCTCAATTCAGTTTCTGGGTTGCTCTGATGCTTTTCCCAGCCCCAGCCTCAGCAGTGGGGTATGCAGAGGAGCTCAGCATGGGGACTAGACCCTGTTCCATCACCCCACCCTGTCCAGGTGCTCCCAAACCCACACGGAGCCCAGTTTGGCCAAAACTCAGCTCATGCAAGGAGCACATCCCTGCCATCTCTCCTTGCTCTGTCACCGTTTTCTGCTCAGCGTGGAAGTGCTGCAGGGCCAAGCACCCAGACCAACATCCCATCCTACTGCTGAGAACAGCAGAGCTCTCCTTCATTGCACAGAACCCAACATTTCACCCAAATATCTTTTGCTGTTTGTTGTTCTAGGGAGAGGGGGCTTTCTGTGGGAGGTAGCAGTATAGTAGAAGTGACTCCAGAATTATTGGCTCTACCACAGCCAAGAGACAAATGCTTTCTGCTATTTACCCCTCAAACCCGGCCAATGTTTACTGTATTGCCCTCAATGCATTAGTGAAGACTTTCATTCACATCCACTGCTTGCCAAAAAGAAATTAAATTCAGGGATACATTTCAAAGCGGCTTGAGTCATCTACATCCCTGGCTATCAGTGTCCAGACAGACACCGCATCCATCCACACATGCATTAATAAAGACTTAAAAATAGACCATCACTTCTCCTAGACCTGAAATAACACGTCTGATCCGAGGAAAGCAAAAGACCCAAGAGGGACAACCTCAGCTGAGAGGGTGCAACACAGGTGGTTTTCCTAATGTATCTTCAAGTGGTGGTGGCCAGCTCCTCCTGCTCTCCTGAAGCCTGCGGCTGAGGAGAGGGCACTGAAGATGCTCCAGCAGTGCCAGCACTGCTGCCTTGGCTCAGCTTAGGTGCTGACGAACAGCAGATCAATTATTCATCAGCTAAAAGGCAGACTTCTATTACAACAGATGTTTCTCCGAATGTTTGACACTGCCCATTAACTCACCCTTTAATTTTAATTGCTTAACTAATGGCTATGTTCAAGGTTAAATGAGCTTAAATCTTCATTCTTCTCTTGCACCACTTAATATAAAGATACCATCCAACCTAACAGGGAAAAGGGAGGGAGAAGGAACCAGACCAAGCATCATGTTTGACAGGGTACAAACAAGTGGCCAGATAATCTTCCACGTGCCTGCCTGGGGGTAGGCACAACACTCGGACTTGGTTTTCTGTAAAGCAGAGAGGCAATGGGAGGAGCCCTGAGGCTGAAGGTGGCCATGAGTTTGCAAAGCCACACTGGACCTGAGACCACAGTCAGGAAGGAGGTGGCATGGGGTGAGCATCCTTCCTGAAGCCAACAGAGGGAGGAAGTGCCTGCTCAGGGAGGTAGGAAGCATTGTTTCAAACACACTGTTTAGGTAGCCTCCAAACTGAGAACTCAACTTACATGAGTAATTTAGCAAGTCATGGTGGTGTTGGCCTTGCATGGTGCTCCTATACCTCCTCCTATAAACATTTATCACCCATCTGAAGGGCGGAGTTTGGTGTCCAAGCTGGGAAGGACCTCCTGAGGAAGCTTCACCTCCCTACCTGGGGCAGCAGTGAGGGATTCGTCTCTCAGAGAATACAAACTCAAAGAAGTGCTGGGCTGCAGGGCAGGGGACATGGTGTGAGCAATGGAGGTGCTGCTAATGCCACAGAAAGAAGTGTGCTGCTGTCCCCTCACTGCTCCCACCGCAGGCACTAGGTTGTCACCACAGCAGTACTCACCTTTACTACCAAGATCAGACCCCCCAGGTCACATCAGAAGAAAACAAGGATGTGTCCTGGAGAGGCCCCATCATCAGGCAGGACGCTTTTTCCCAGCTCAGGCAGTCTCAAAGACACCCTTGTGCATCACATCTGTTGACATAACTCAAGAATGTTGCACCATATTTCTAGGAGGGACCATGGATTTAGTTTAAATCATTCATATCGGCCCCTCAAAGAGAGGCAGGACCTGACCCAACCCTCCCTAGACCATGGAGCACCAGCCCCACAGCATCGCCATCCCAGGAGAGGGACTACACACACATGGTCAAGGAAAACAATTTTTATTCTATGTGTCTTACCACACAAAGGACATGAGGGAAGGAAAAAGGAAGCAGGCAGAAGTATAAGCATTTTTTTCAACATAGAGGAGAAAAGGAAGCATGTCTCCTTCCTTTCTGGCTTGCTTTCCTTCCTTTTGTCCCTCTTTCAAGAGGTGAAGTAGCAGAGGTTAACGCACACCATTCTCCAGGTTGTTCTCTAAATATTTCTGGTCTGTTTTGTGAACGATTTGGAGACCAAAAGGCGAGCAGAGCTCATGCTAGGGCTACAGGAGGCTAGGGGCCTGATCTCTGCTTTCCTCATGTAGATCCAGCTCAATTCAGCCTTAACAGCCAAACTAGGCTCTTAACGCTACATTCCTACCATGATTTTGTAAAAATCTTTTGGTTACACCCCTTGCTCAGATTCAGGAAACCTAGTCCCCACTTTTTGTCCTGGAAACATTCAAGGTCAGGTTGGATGGGGCTCTGATCTCGTTGAAGATGTCCCTGATTATTGCAGCAGAGTTGGACTGGATGACCTTTAAAGGCTCCTTCCAACCCAAAGCTTTCTGTGATTTTATGAGATGCGAAGAAGATTATAACCAGTTGTTTCACTACCATCATGCAATAGCCACCACTACAATCATGACCTAAAGCATGCCTAGGCCTGGTTGTCCATATAGGAAGACAGGAAAGACATTATAGAACATCAGCCTGTCCCCCGTTGCCACAACCAGCATTACACTACAACTCTTAAGATCACCATTAAACATCCCTCCGGGTGTCAGGGACAGTTTAGTATGAGAAGACAATCTCCCTCCTTCCCGTCAGTCTCCTCCACCCCAAAACAGTGCCAAGGAGAGACAGCTGAAAACCTGTAACCTTCCACTTTCACATGCAGCAGGAATGTTTCCCAGCCCTTCTTCCTAGCTAAGCAATTATAAAGTGGAACAAGCCTCTTTAGTTTAGTTTCTAAACTGAAAAGAAGTTCTTGGGGTTTTTTTTAAGGTTGTTTTTTTTTTTTTCTTTTTTCCCCAAGCAGGCTCACGAGGACATCCACTCATTTGATTTTGGCTCCAGCTCAGCAGTGTTCGGTAGTGACAACCATCAATCCTGCCAGACAGCCGATGGCACAGACTGCTAGGAGTGGGCGATCTCAATTTTTTGCAGCTACTCTGCAATTTGCGTGGCGGTTCAACGCTCACTGGCAGGCAGCCAGGCCTTCAGCATCCTCCTCCCACCCAGAAAGGTGTCTCTGCAGAGCAAGGTGCGGGGCTGCGTCACGGCTGCCAAGACCACGGCGTGAACCGTGCCAGTCCTGCAAACAGACGCTGGATCACAGAGCTGTTAATCCTACACATTTCAGTGTCGCAAAGTTCACCAGTGAGATTTTCTTCTCCCACCCACCGAGTTCAGCCTGAGTGGTATAAAGTTTAATTTCGTGGATGGTTCAGCGCAGCCCAGTTTTTGGTGGAAAACAGAAAGGTTGCACCAAGCACTGGCAATGGCGAGGTCCGGCTACCGGCTCGCCCCTACCCTTTGGCGAGTATCGGATTTCTGAGTACAGAAGTGAGGATTTCATTCTTTGTTCTTGAACTCATTCTTTCCATCCCAGGGGCCAGTGGAATGTAATCTCTCCAGATGCCAGCACCTCTTAGGAAATTGTAATATAGCAGCTCTGCACTGTAAGTGGCTTATTCATACACGGAGAAAAGAATAGTAATATCCTTGGGGGATGGTTTTGAAACGATGCACAGTGACACAATCCTGGGGACAGGCAGGATTTACTTCAGCTGAGGATCTGTCCCCAAAACACACTCATTTTTAGGAGAAGCAGCAGAGCTGGTGTTTCATATTTTGTTCTTGGTTTGTTTAAAGTCTTTTCTTGCTGTTTAAAACCACCAGTGCTTCCTTCCTGAGGAGGGAGGCAGTGCTTTTAGGGTTACTGTAAATAATCAGAGCCAGAACAATCGGCTGAGTAAATTATCCTGTCTGCTGACACTAACAGACTCCACCGAGCTACCAGGAACCTGATCAGCTTCCCCCCCCCCCCGCCTTACTACTATTATAATAAAATAAAGATTTGCCAAAAATCCTTCTTTGGAGCAAAGCAACAGAAATGCCTGATGGAGAGCAATTCCAAGGAGCAGTCTGAAAGCTCTCATTGACCAACTCCGAATTAAGAGGTTTGTCGAGAAGAAAAAGCATGCAGGAGAACAAGGGAGCTCGAAGAGCCAACTGACAGATTACCACACGACAAAGCTAAAAGGGAACTCCAAACCCTGCCAGCGCGGCTGCCCGCAGAGCCTGCCAAGAGCCAGATGCTGCCGTGGGGATAATATCCTCCAGGGCTGGGGAACGAGTCGCTTCTCAGCCTATCGAGCCGAGGACAAGGGGATGGAGGGGCAGCTGTGCACCCCAAGCCCATCAAATCTATAAAAAAAGCCTGGAGACAAGCATCAGCAAGTGTCTCTGAGAAGAAGAAGAAGGGAAAAGGAAAAAAAAAAAAAGGCGTATCTGCTTCTTACCCAGAAACTCATTTGGGAAAAAAAAGCTGAAAAAAAAAAAATTGAGTTGTTCTGGGTAGTGTCTTTCCCCCTCACGCAAAACAAACCACCACTTGCAGCAGGGGGGAAAGCAAACAGGTCAGGCAGGGAAGAAATGACACAGAAGCAGGGAATAACCAACGCGCTTTGCAGAATTAGGAACCAACTGCACATATTCAGGAGCTCAGCTCTCACCCCACTCCCAGCAGACTTTTATTTGTAGCCAGCTCTGTAGAGGAATTATGCTGAGAAAAGGGCAAGTTAACACAGACGTATCGGTGTTAACATTACCCTTGAATGGAAGCAGCATAAATACAAAATATTTGTTTCGCCGCTACTGGGCAACATCTGTTCCTGATGTCTTCTTACTCATTCTCCGCTCTCCCTCCCTCGGGGTTTCAAAGTACACAAGGAAGAGGGAGAGGCTCGCAGGTAGCCAACGCTGTTGTGCCCGCTTGGAAGTTGTGCAATGCCAGAGCCCATTCAGCAGCCTTTGTGTGGGCAAAAGTCTGCACTGCTGCCCTGGAGTTTGCCCCACCGGGGCTGAGCTTTGCAGGGTACAGCCAGAGAACCAGACACTTCCTACAGAAAGTGCATTATAGTTTCTGCAATTCAGTACCTCCACTGTGAAAAATCAATGGGGATGGCAAACCTGAAGACTTTAACCCGAAAGGCAAATTACCTGAAATCTAATACTTCCCCTTAGCTTTAAAAAAAAAAAAAAAAGAATGTTAAAAAAACCCACCCTATTTTAAACCCCACCAAGTCATCCAGCTTTGGCTGCAGTGCCAAAAGCCAGTGATGCAGTAAAAGCTCTCACTACATCTATTTTTCTTCCACAGAACCCTTTAACACCACGCAGTTGTAAAAGCTAAGGGAGTTTGTGCCAGGTCATGATGCGGAGGCAGGCTCTCCCAGGGAATCTCCCAGCACTGACATTTTAGCAGCAAGGCTTTGAGATATGTCAACTTGAGAAGAGAATTAAGAGATCCGGATATCATGGCTGTGCATGATCATCCTGGGGGACAAATCCGGGTTTTGTAGTTACATTTCCAATACCTCCCTGCACTCCCTAGTGCCCCATCAACTGCACACAGCCACATCGCATACCCTGAAGACCCAGTAAACAAACACACACAAAAAGTCACATTTTGAAAAAATTTCCAAGATAAATCTCCTACATTTCCTTATTCTGAAAGCAGTTGACATTTTTTGTTGGGTTTGCAACAAAAAGCCAGAACTTCTGATTTGAAAGGGAATAATAAAGTACTGTGAGAACCACCCAGTATGCTACTAGAGGTACGGCAAAACACTGCAAGAAAGTCACTGTGCTCATACTGTACTTCAGAGCAGTGTTCAGTAAGTTTTGGCATCTTTTGATGTTTGCAAATACCGTAGAACAAAGTGTTGTCTGATCTTCTAAATTCTAGTTTTACAAGCAGCAAGGCTTAAAAAAACCGAGCCCAATAAAACAGGTGGCTTTTGTTGTTGAAAGTCTCGGGTGACTTTTTAGCCGACTTTCAGAGTTTCTGATTCTGCTGATGCCAAGGAGTTAAACACAGCACTCAAGAAGAATTGTGGTTTCTCTGCCCCACTGGAACTCGGTGCTACGAGGAGCCACAGCATCTCTGCCCCATGAGCACCACCACCAAGCAGCAGCAGTGCTATTACCATCACTTTAGGGTGAGGCCGTGTACAGAGCCTTGTACTTTGCTCCCAAAACCAATCGCTCCTTTTGTGTTCAAGTCTGCAAGCCCAGGTTCCTCCCTCCCCAAAACTGTCCTCATCTGCTGAGTCCAGAGCCTGGCTCACATCTTCACTGCCTCTTCGGACGAGTCTTGCCCTTGCAGGAGGGGATGGAGAACCACCTGCAGACACTGCTGGCTGTGCCCTAGTCAATGAGGCACTAGTCAAGGCCTCCACCAACAAGTTCAAGGTCCCAAAAGGCTGTGAAAGGCCTGAAGCTCTGCCTGCATCCCTCCTGAGCAAGCCCTGCCACCCCTTGGGTTATTGCACTGAACCACATCACTGCACTGAACTGCATCACTGACGCCAGCTTCTTTCCTTACCCATCTTTGAAAAGATCCTGATAAGACAACATTGGGTGCTTGAGACTGTACCACCTCTGGATACATGGAGCTGAACAGCTTTCAGAGCTCCAGTTTCATGGCACTGAAACTAGGACTAGGTGGCAGCCGAGCAGCTCAGCAGAGCTCCCTCAAACCTGCTCCCCAACTAGAGGAAAACTCAACCCCCTGGGTAAACTTGAGCTTAAATAAACCTTCCACACTCCCTCAGAGGCATGGAGCTGAAAGCCGGTCTCTCAGACCAGGTGTTTTCTTGCAGTCCTTGAGCAGCACTGGCCCCTTTCTCCTCCAGCAGTGTGTTTCTCCACCATGGTCTCAATTTACATCAGCTGAAGCACACAGACTTTACAGGGCAGAGTGCAAGAAGGACCATCATGTTCACCATCTCATTCACTTACCAGCACCACCACCGGCTACGCTGTCCTACACCCATCCAGCTCCAGTCTAACGGGTCTCACAGTAAGTTCCAGTGTAGACTGGCACCGGCTCCCTTTTCCTAGCATGATGTATCTGAACACTCGCCTTTCAAATTAATGTCAGAAAAATTAGTTTCATTAGTAAGGGGCTAACTGGGTTATTTCTGAAGTCAGAACTGGAGGTTCATTTTGAAGGCTACAAGAAAGGGAAGGAAACCACATTTGTTTCTTGCCCCTAAAAATTTCAATACTGTTCATTAAAAAGAGACTAAAATTCTACCTTAAGCAAAAGGCTAAGACAAGGCACAGGAGAACATAGCCTACTTTTGACCAAGCAGATGTAGGTTCCTAAAAGTTTCCTAAAGAACAAGCATAGCACTGAGGTCTTAACCTTGCACATTTTGCAGAAGTCACTTCTGCATGTGTTACATGATGGTGTATTTCTCGTGCTGCCCACCTACAGACAGCAGCTTACACCCTGGGGCCTCCTGTATCTTTACTGGCCATGAAATAAAATACCCAGGGGACTTTAGAATAATCTCGTTCCACAGCTTGGCTGCTTTGCCCAAGACTCTGTCTAGTTTATGAGTTGGGTCAGTTCACCCTATATGCCCATTTTTACAGCTCAGTCATCACACTGCCTGTAGAACCTCTCTCCTTATCCACCTGGAAAGGCAAAAACATCAGAGCATATGACCTAGGCTAGACATTAGTGGGAGGAAAAAACTTCCCAGGCTAAAGAATAGGTGAGCACAATGACAGATTGCCTGAAGAGGTTCCCACAAGTAGGTTAGACACATTTGTCACATAAAACTAACGCTTAGTTCGTCCTGCCCAGGAGCAGGACAGACCAGATGCTCAGACAAGGTCTCTTCCTGTCCTCTTCCAAGGATTTTGTGTATGTTCTTTGACAGCAAACAAAGCTGTTAGATGTGTTAAGAGCATCTCTAAGGCAATGATTAAAAGGAAACCAGCTTCTTCTGACAGCTGACATCAGAAGGGTTGAAATCCTAGTCACTGAGACTACTCATGGTCTACCAAAACTAAGGTATTTTTATTTAACTTACAAAGTAAGAAAGATAGAAGCTTCTGCTCCTCCAAATGTCACCGGCCCTCTATAAAATAAAGATAGCTTCTGGTACACGAGAAATGTCGCAACCCATTCCTGGTCCTTGTTCAGCACTCATTGCCATTATCTATTGCACAGATGTGATGGATTTTTGAACACGAGATCTATTAGGTTTCCTGCCAGAGGCTCAAATGTGTACAGGCTTTCAAAACACCTTGCCAGGTAGTTACTTTTTATACTGACTCAGTATTTGCCAGCAGTCGCTGCCAAGCATTAGCTCGAGTCTTACCAACAGATTGGGAAGTCAGCACTGCTAATGAAATTCTTCCTATTATCTGAACGATCCTCCTCTCCCCATCCTGAAGCAAAATTCAAGTGATCCTCACACTGAAGTATCTACACAAGGTGAATGAGTGGAATTTGTGATACCCAAGGCAGAACTGGCATCACTCCTTCTCCCCAGCTCTTGTACCCAGCCCAGCCCCGCACCTGTTCTACAAAATCCTACTGGACTGGAGCTGCCTTATTTTCCCCACTTTGGAGACATTGCATTTTCACACTTGTGCTTTTGAGTCCAAGATCTCTCAGTATGACCTTGGGAACGAAGATGGCACCGTGTTATTCCCATCTTGTGCCAGCCAGGAAGCCCAGTGCCTGCCAAGCGCCGGCCAGACACCGCAGCACATCACAAAGTGCAAGGGAGGTTCTTCCCTTCCACAGCCAAAGCCAAAACAGCCATTTGATAATTAACCCCATGGATCAAGCCAGACAAGCCACGATGAAGAAGGTGAAGACTGCTGGGCTCCCACACACAACCTGTGCCCCATGGGGTGGCTGGGAGTGGGTTAGGGGCTGACCCCAGACCTCGCTTGCAGACACAGCGGCAGATGTGCCGGGCTTCCCCACGGCCTCCCCCTTGCCTGGCAGATGCTGGCCTCTCTGGGAAAGCGCTAAATGGATTCTGCTGAATCACTGCAGCAGATGGTTCGTAACACCACCTGGATAGCACAGAAAAAAAGAGAGAGATAAGGAAGGTTGGGGAACAGAAAGTACCTAGTGTGTGGGCTGAGTTATCCCCAGGGAGAAGAAACCTGTGGATAAGGTCATCATTTGAACCTTTGTTTCCCCAAATTCCTATGTTATTAAGACTGATAACATCCTTTTCTTGGCAATTTTGTCCTGAGGTCTACAATGTATATCGCTTCAAAACCCCTTGGGAAAAGCCTTCAAAACCTCTTGGGATGCCAGAGCCCAGCCTCTGCCGCTGGCAAGCGCTGGCAGCACTGCCCAGCACAGGCTCTTTGCCTGGCAGCAGCAGCAGCCTTCATCCCTGCCTGTGCCAAGCTCCTCTCGCCAGGGTAAGGCGCATACAAGGCTCGAGAATATTATAATAAGGGGTTTGGGGTGTTTTGGTGGATGGGTGTGTTTGTTTGTTTTTAAAGCCAGGTTTGCAAGTACTTTTCTTTTCTGCAACAGATCATTTTCAAAGGGCAGAGGAGCCAGCTGTGTACAGAAGTGTGCAGCTGTATGAGAGGGAATAGCAAACAGGAAACAGGTAACAATAACCAACGTGTTTGCTCGCTCTCCTCCTGTTCAACAGCAATAGCTATTTTTTTCTCTCTTTCCCCCCCCCTTTTTTTTAAAATTGAGATGAAAAGAGCTCGTCAGGACAAGAGTGGAGAGCTGTGGCACATACACAGAGAGCGCATGCTTGGAAAGCACTGGGCATCCTTCTGCAGCAGCCCATCCCCACGTATGAGAAGTAAGAAACCAGGATGCCTTGGTCCAGTTGTTATGAAAGACACCTCGCTGCACAAAGTTGCTTAATCTGCGGCACTTCCAGCCAGGTCCTCTCCGGCACAAAACATCAAGTCATTTGAGACAAAATGTTCTCTAGGCAGGTCACTTGCAGCCCCGTTCACGATTCCTCCTCCTCCCAGGACAAGGCGTTTTCACACAGCAACTGCACCATAGGCTCAACTCTATTTCACATGGGCCCAGCTTTGTCCTACATAGGCTGTTTTTGCTGGGTCACACCTGCCATTGATTTCCTCAGATAACAGCTGCTGGTTTATGTTCTGCTGTGTGCCTTCCTCAGCAAAACAGCACAGAAAGTTACTCAGGGGCAAGTGAAGCTCAGGGTGGCACAATCCAACACTGCACACCCGCAGAAGCTGGATGGTGATGGTACTACCAAAGTCAGGCAATACAAAGATCCCTCTACCCCTCCAACCCAACTACTTCTCATGGGCAACCTCCCTCATTAACATGCTTAGAGGCTTATTTCACCTGCAAGAATCTAATTTAGCAATAATTACGTTCCATCTGCACACTGCTTCGCACAACACAGGATCCAAAAGCACCAGAGACCTCAGCTGGTGACATCCCCACAGGTCAGCATGAACTCTCCTCAGTGGTTCAAACCCACACCCCACCACCCAAGCTAGGAAAAAGCCATTCCTCTGTGGTCTCCAGCTGCATAGTGCCATTTGGTGCCATATGGCCAGATGCACCCAGACATCCACAGCCATCCCTGTGTGTACCAAGGCCAGACCACCTCCAGGAGGTGCTTAGCATTTCAAACCAAAAGCTATAAATAAATAAATAAATACATTTCACAACACTCACCCAAAGGAGAAGCGGGTTTTACAAGGGCAGCAGGAATCCAAGCTGCTGGCATTGACAGGACTGACCCTTGCCAACCTAAGGAGCCCATTACATGCTGCAATCCTGGAAGATCCCAGCCATTGCAGCCTGGGATTAGGACAGCAGATGCTCCCAGGGGTCACCCCCTTTCCCATAGGGAAGGGCAGGATCACTCCCAGCATACCCGTGAGCTGGCAGGTAGGGAAACCTGCCTAGAAGGATCCAATTGCTTCTTCGGTAGGTATGCACCACATGTCCCCCTCTTCCAGTATCCACTTAGTGGCCTGGTTTCTTCTCAGAGGTTTTTATATTTCACATTCCTAAGATTTAATTATGTTATCAGAACAACAGGCATCGGGATTTGGAGTGCCAGAATTCACATTAGCAATTGCTATCAACAAAGAAAATGGGCACAGCATGCCCATGCCAGAGTAGATGTGGGCTGCTCTCCTCAATCTACTCACAGTTATTTATAGACTGTTTGCAAGCCATCCACCTCCTAGGTTTAGCTTCAAGCTTGCTTCTTTCTGAACACACTTCTCCCTCAAAAAAAGCCTTTTACCTCCTCCTTTCCTAGCACAGCACCTGCATCTGGACACATTTAGTTAATTTTTTTGGGGCAGAAGGGATAAAACACCTTTGAATCTTCTTCCATACATCCACAACAGCAGAAAAGAGTTAAAGGACAGAGTGTCACAAAGAAGCAGCTGCAGAGACACCCACCTATTTTGTTTGAAAACAACAAAAAAAGGTATCATTTCTAACATTTCCCCACATCGGAGCCAGAGGCTGCAGGACTGCTGCACATCTCCTTGTCCTCCCCACAGACAGGGATGGAGGCACAACCAACACGAGGCAGGACGCATGCTTGAATGCAAGAAATACCTGCCTATTTTGAGACGATTGCAAAGAAGCAGCTACGTGATAGCAGGAGGGGGGGGAGAGATAGCTGTGCCTCCACAGCAGCATTAACTGTGATTTGCCCATCCCTCAACCAGCACCACTTCCAGCCAGCCCCATTCTGCCAGGATGCTTTGCCTCCAAATAATTCAGGAGCACGAGACGCAGTGTGTGTAGTACAGGTGCAAACCCACCCACCGGCTTATTTCCCCCCACCCGAGCAACAGCTGGCACAGACAGCTCCTGTCTTTTTCCTCCTAATCCCAGCTCCTGCTAAAGTTGGCTCAAGTTTTAAGGCAGATGTTAGCAGGAGCTGGATCGGACCTCAGCTCTCCCAAGCCCGGGAGAGATACAACGCTTGAGAGAACCCCTTCAGGCAAGTTCACCGACGTGGTTTCTGTCAGCCCAACGGTGTTGGGATGCTGGTGGGCACCAGTGACTTTGCTGGGCTGTCCATGCTCACCACATCACTTCTGCATCCACAGGCTTGTCCCCCAGTCCCCAGCACCCGCCTGTGGCTGCGAAGCAGCATCGCTCGGGGAAGGGCTGGTCCAAAGCTCACCCCGGGCACTGGAGAGGGACTTGAGCCCGTTCAAACCTCCCTGACACTCTGGTTAAAATGCAGAAGTGGTGCTGGTTTTCATCCTGCCCAGTGACTAAGGAAATGCTCGGTCAGGCTCTGACTGAGATACAGCAGCTCCTCACATGCCTAAAATTCCACGTAGCCCTGGAAAAGAAAGAAATAGTAGAGTATATAACTTGTTTAAAGAAAGCAGTACAGCCACCTGTAAAATATTGGTCATAAACAATAAGATTAAAATAATTAATAAATAATAATTACAAACCCACATACCCTTCCGCTAAAGGGGGGAGGAGGAGGCTCAAGCTTACAACTCTAGCACGTTTTATTTTGTGTAAATTTATAAAGACAACAATCCTAGTCACGATTGTCACATTGTACAGCACATACCAATACAGTTGCAAACAGAACTCCACGCAAAACTAAGCGCTAACAGTAGCTTGAATCACTCTTCCTGCGATTGTCGTATCTAGACTAACAGTATTACACTAACACTGAAGAAAAAATAGTTCACTATAAAACAGTGATAGAACGTTTTTATAAAATATATTCCATTCCAATAGCTTTTCTACATACTGTATGCTATAAAACTCTCCCACAAAAATTAGTGTCTTTAAATATACATATTTAATCTGAACTGCACCAAGATTAAAAACAATTAAAAATATCAATGATTTTTTTTTTTTTTTTTTTACATTAACTTCACAGTATTTGTTTGTAGTAGAAGACAAATCCAGTGTTTAAAATGCGGAGCAGGACTGTTCCTAGAGAGACAGCAACCGCCCCACAGTGAAATAGTTTATGAAGAGACAAGTGTAAGTGTGCCATGGTTTTAGTACTTCTCTGTAGAGCCATGAACCCTTCTGAAAACATGCTCCGAGCTATTGCAACTTAAAAATAAGTGAGACACACAGAGAGATAGCCAAAAAAAGTCACCTTAAGAACAAAAAATAAGTGCAAACATTTTTTTACTTAAGAAATTCAAGCTATGAGGAGTGGGAACACAAATACCAGACTATGAGAACAGCGTGTTCATGATGTAGTCAAGAATGAGAAAATTTTTTTTCTTTGTTTTTTTTTTTAAAAAAAAACAAAACTTTTGCCCCATATTCACTGCAGTACAGAGCATGCTCATAGCATCAGTTTAATGAATTATTTCTATACTAAGATCAGACACAAACTTGTAACAACTCTTCCCTGCTCCATATGCTAATGATGTTCTTATGGCACATCCTATTTTATGATCTTTAAAAAAAAACAAAACAAAAACAGTAATTGAAGACTGAAATGCAAAAAAAAAAAGTGTCACAAGAATGCAAAATTAAGATTACCAGCTTCAGTAATGCTGACTCTACATTAAACTCTTTACATGTTGTTCAACATGCAAAACCCATTGTTATAAAATTTAAAGTGAAGTGTAAATTAACTAGTTTTGAAATAGATTAACAGTAATAATTCCACTTCAAAAAAAAAAAATCTAATAAATACTATATCAAGTATCTTCAGGAGAAAAAAATAACTTAATTTTAGTAGAAAGAAAAATAACTTAATTTTAGTAGATTTTTGTTCAGTGCTATTTCCAATCACAGCAAAAAGGAAAAATAAAGAAAAAACTGATTAAGTAAAATAAGACCACAGTACCAAAGCCACTTATGTTCAAGATACAGTACTCTCCCACAACTTCCATATGTAACAGGTTCAGCAAAAATATTTTACAGTCAAGAAATTAGACTGAAAACAACAAAACTCAAAACTATAAATAGAAGCAAAATTTCACATTACATGTACATTCATAGTTTAGGAGATGAATAACAAGAGGAGGCTGTAACACATATATCCTGATTTTCTTTAAAAGAGCAAGTACTTATTAAAACAAAAGTTAAAGAATATCAATCCCATATTATTTATGTAGGTAGTGCTCAGTTTTTGGACCAGAGGGGGAAGGCATTGGGAAATTTTTTCTTCTTAAGATGAAATACAGTATTTTAAGCATAACTTTAAAAAAATATTCTAACTCAGTGCTTCAAAAACTGATTTTAAAATAAACGCCTAAGTTCCACGAAACAACTCCAGGAGTGTCAGGAAAGCTGGTGAAGCAACGCTAATGCAGCAGAATGACATTCAAAACCCTCAGATATTATTATTATTATTATTATATTTCAGTCCCTTGTACATGTACCTTGAATGGGTAATTTGACTGGAAAAGAATCGTCTGGTATCTTCTGACATGCACAGACCACAGGATGCTCTATTAGGCAAATCATTGAGTTATTTGGAGTAAAACTGGTTATAGTTACAGGCAGCCTCAGTTCACAAACAAACTGAAAAAAAGAAGAAAGCACCTAAAAATTCCCCAAAACCCTCCCCTGGAAAGGTGGGAAATGGGGGAAGAAGCTGGGCCACGTTTTCCCTCCAGCAGTTTATCTTCATAGTGCCCCTTGGCAACACCGGCAATTGCACAGAATTCGACCCAGAGGGAATCACCAACTTCATAAAAAATAAAATAAAACATAATTCCAAGCTGCTGATTTTAGCAGAGCAGCAAACTTTTTGGACAAGATAGCAGGGGGCAACTCCTAACGCACACGGTGTGGGTCACCTTGAGCTCAGACACCCCAGGAGCCTGGTACCAGGAGGGGTGATTTAGCCGCTTTAGGGCTGCTGGCCCCACCACGGGGGACAGGATCAGCCCCTCAGTGTCAATACGGGAATGAAAACATTCACATAGCGTATGATTTTTTTCGTACGTCCTAGTGCGCATCCTTCAACATTACGGGAGTGAACAGGCTGCAGACAGAAAGAGTTTTTCCATCCACATTTTATGCTCAAAAGCAGCTTCTCAGTAAGTCAGCCCAAGGAGGAGGGTGAGTGGGAGGGGAGAATTTAAGTCAAGTCCCAAGGCAAAAAACTTCTCATTCAGATATCAGGACTGACTGCAGAACTATGCTAACATAATAAAGAGAATAAAAAATGACCTGTACCAAAGATGCAGCCAGGAATTCTCAACCCCCTTTATAACGTGGGCCAAGTTAAAGTCTCATCTAGCTCTATGAGAGTACGGCCACTCGCTCTGCGATATGCAGACAAGTTTCTCTACGCTGAAATGTATTTAAATCATAGTTCATCTCTTCAGATGCTTCTATGCAACATGCAGAGAGCATTAGGGGAGCTTAATGGAACCCAAATTTTTCTCTGGAATTTGCTTATAATCTTTTTTCAAAATAATAATAAAAAAACCACAACCACACAAAAAAAAAAACCCCAAAAACAAAATCCCTGACCACGAAGCAAGTACTTCCAGCATGAAAACAAATGCTAAATCACAGCAGAATTACTTAGGTCATTTCACATTAATAATGTAACATGGGTGCGCAAGAGAAGACCTAAAGGACAGTGCTGGGAAGGGAGGGTGGCAGGGGAAGCGGGGAGATGGAGAGGTGGAAGGATTGCACTCAAAGGCCTCTGGAGTGTACACCTCTGCATCTTTTAAAGATCATATACCTGAAGTGAGTATCACCAAAATAAAATAGAGGAAAGGAGAAAAAAAAAAAATTCAGATGCTGCCTTTTTTTCCTGTTTTGTTTTAAAAGGGCAAGGGGAAAAAAAAAAAAAATTTAAAAAAATAATTAACAAAAAAAAAAAAAAAAAATCACACATCTCAAACAACCAAGGACTTTACAAGGCCACAATGAAATTTGCGGATATGTCTGTACAAATCCCCAGACTGCGTGAACCGTCTCTCGCACCACTTGCACCCGTGGGGCTTCTCCCTGGTGTGCACGACCGCGTGGCGGCTGAGGTTGTGGGAATACTGGAAGCTCTTCCCGCACTGGCCGCAGGTGTAGGGCTTCTCCCCGGAGTGAGTCCTCTCGTGCCTCTTTAACGTGTACATGCAAGAAAAAGTCTTTCCGCAGAGAGTGCAAGTGGGGACCGACCCGTCGGGGGACAGGCGGGTCCGGGAGCCGTCCTTGTCGCGGAAGTGGGAGCTGAGGTGCAGCTGAAGGATGTGCGGGCTGGGGAACACCTTGCTACAGAGCGGGCAAATGCAGATATGCCCGGGAGGCACGAGGACGCCCGAGGAGATGTCCGAGGAATCCATGTCATCCTCGCTCTCGTCTCGCTCTTGATCTATATCCTCCTCTCGGGCATGAGAGCTGCCATTCCCTGCGAACATGTGTCCTAACCCTGTCACTAGGCTTTTGGCTGAATTCCCAAAATGCTGACTCTCCGGACTCCTGGCTTCGCCGTCCTCCTGATCTGACAGCAAGTCTTGTTCATCTTTAACAAGTGGCTCGGTACCCTGCTGCTGGCTGTCGGAAGCCAGCTGTCCAAAGACATAGGAGGGGTGTAAGGAATCTCTCCCCGGCACAGGCTTGAAAGACAAATCCAGCGCGCAGTCCACATCACTGGAAGCCAGGGGATGGTTAACAGACCTTTGGGACAAAGGTCCTGTGGAACTATTGACATTAGCCTTTGTTTTTCCAGCTGCTGTGGCGCACGGTTCTGCCTCTGTCGGCACAGAGCTGACACTTATATGATCAGAGGACCAGGCGGGGTGACTGCTGACCTTTTCTTTGCCTGCTGCTCTCTCGTATTCTGCAACGCTGAATTTTTGTTTGTTTCCTGGGTCAAACTCGTGGACCAGGGGCGCTCCGGCGTCGAGAAAATGCTCCGCTTTCTCCAAACCAGCCGCCTCATCATTAATCTTCTCTTCCGAACATAATTCTTTATCTTTCAACTTGCCCTTGCAGACTTTCACAATGTCATACATGTGAAGGTAGCTAGCCGCAGCCAGCACATCTTCAACGGGGAGACTGTTGAATTCCAGCTTTCCCTCGTACATGAATTCGAGCAGCAGGCTGAAGGCAGGGGCTGTGACAATGTCACTGTTCAGATGCACAATATCCCTTTTGTCTAACTGGTCCCTGTAGAAAAGATGGAAGTACATACTGCAAGAGGCAAGAACGGCTCTGTGAGCTCTGAATTGAGCTTCTCCAACTAAAACAGTACAGTCACACAGGAAGCCCTGGTGACGCTGCTGACTCAGACACTGCAGCAACTGGCGGCTATGGTCTGGAAACTCCATTCTTCCTTCATAACCTGTTCAAAACAGGAAAAACTTGAATGCTACTGTAAACTAAAGCCTCCTAGCAGCTGTAACAAACAGATCGGCTTTTTGGTAACACAAGCCCAAGAAACAGCCTTGGAGATAACGTTTACTGTTAATTGTCTGTAATAGTTTTATTGCAGGGGGGGGCAAGAGAGAAGAAAACCCAGCACAACACGCTTCTCATCCTTTCGCACCTGCTCCAAACAGGAAAAACTTGATTGTAAGTAAACAAAAGCTGGTAAAGCAGCAGCCCCTCCAACCTTTTGTTTCTCCCACTGAGCACTTTAATAAAACTAAGAGGGGGGCAGCGCACACACATTTTAAAAAAATTAAAAAAAAAAAAAAGGCAAAGCATCAACTCCCCGGCTGCCTTCCCAGCAACGCTAACTCGGGGCATCTTTTAATATCGCACATCACCCACGTCACGCGTACACACACACACACATTTAAACTTTATCCCCAGTCGTTATGCACCGAACC
>VZZY01022711.1:134529-163889 GCA_013400335.1 Eurystomus gularis
GGGGGGGTCAGGCGGCGGTGGGCGCGGACGCGAAGCGCTGGCTTTTGAGGCTCCGGGGAGAGGCTGATGTTGAGGGTTTAGCTGCCCTTGAGAAGGAAAAGGGGTGGATCTGAGCGTGCTGCGAGGCTGGGGGGTCTCTGTGAGCACGGGGGTCACTTCAGAGCTCCCCGGCGAGCACCCTGCGCTCTGCCCGTCGGGGTCTCTAGCTTGTCCTTCAGCCTCCAACATGTAGAGCAGGGAAACTCCTTTCTTTTCTTTCCTCTAGGTTGCCTTGTCTAGGTTATCGTATCCGCAGGATAGCAAATTCTTTTTAAATATGTGTCTTTTCCAATGCACACTAACACCTGGAAACATCAGGCTTATTGATCGCTATATTTGTAACTAATTTAATCCCATTCTTTGATATTTTATCTTTAGGCTCTTTATCAGAGAAGTCAGAGTCTACGTTGCCAGCACCGCTTTTCCCTCACGGAACCCAACTGCTTAACTCCATTGGCAGCGAATGCCAGGATGTTTGGGTGGCTTTTGAGCATTAATGACTGCGTCGACACAAAGCTCTTCTCCGGTATTTACTCATACTATCACACATACCGTTCAAACTGGGAAGTCCAGCCCAGGATGTGGAGGTGCCCAGCTCCAGTGAAAGAGTTAAAGGTCCTGGGGTTCAATCCGTCACCGTTCAGTCAAGCCGAGAGCTTTATCTATTCGCCCATGGTGGCAGACACCATCAGAGAGCGGGAGCTATCTGTCCTTTTAAAGACAGTATTATCCCGCACTCGCAGCCAGGCTCTACTAAAAGTGGAGCAGTTTTCTTCCCCAAAGTGCAAGTGCAGTCTCCATTAAGTTACTCTGTGGATTTGTGACACAGAGAGTTTCACTGTCTTTGTACACCCGAAATGTTAGGCAGTCTCTTGTATTTATATGAATTATGCTGCTCGGCAGAAGTTACTTCTTTTGTGTAATTTGGTGTTCATTTTCCCCCTCTCTCCTTTAATAATAAGGGGAGGAAAATATAAGATGAAAAAAAATATAAAGAACTAAGGTTTTAATTCCTGTTTGGGTGCTTTAAGCTAGGAATTATTGTCTACGATCTAGCAGTGCCTTATTTTTAGTGAACCGATTACAATTTCGCAGCAAGTCTTTGGTCATTACCAAGTTTGAAACATCAGAAAACACAACAGCAGGTATCCATTTTGCGTGTTGTTGGCTTGCTTTTTCAGGACTCAGAAATACTATACTCACCTTCACACCAAGGCAACCGTAGATACAATACAGGTGTTGTACTGATTTAACTATGGCTCTATAAAATACTGGTAGCACAACTCTCTAATGTAAACAAGCCTGAAGTCATTTCTGGAGCCAAGACAACAGGAAGAACTGCCCCAGAAACTTTATTCCAAGAGCTCCTGTGTTTCTGAAGGCCCTCGTGAAAGCACAGCATGGTGAACAAACTGTCTGCTTTCATCTCCCTGGCCCCTGAGCCCTTTGCAGGCTGAAGGCTCCTGTACCATGAAGCCCACAAGAGGCTCTGTTTTCAGCCCTTCCTGGAGGGAACGGAGCCAGGCAGCAGCTGTTTGGCCCATCCTGAACTCTCTGACCAGTGTCTGCTCCAGAGAGATCATGATCATCACACCACTGAACATGAGGAGGGCTGAACATGAGCAAGGACTGATGGAAGACGTTGGGACTCACCACGTTGGGCATCCTTGTGCAGCTGCATAAATTCCTGGGTCTGGCTAAAGCCCTCCTGGGTGCCAGCAAGTCTTTTGCTGCTTGTGGAGCCTTCCAGAGTTGAGCAGAAAGCCCAGGTTCAGGGCAGAGAGAGTTAAAATCAGTGGTGCTAGCAGGGCTTTCACTTGCCAAGCAAGGCTAGCCCTGCTCCTGGTTGTTTATGCTGCCTGGACACCAGCCAAAGCCCACAGAAATTAGTTAAAAAAACCAACTGGATCAGGTCCATAAAGCCTGAGGACTTGCTTCCATTCTTATCCCTTTGATCCAACGAAAGTATATATTTACCGAGCGGGGCCTCTCTAGCCCACTTTGCTGGCCAAATGCAGAAGTGGTAGCAACAGGTTTTTCATGCAATTTAATCATTTTCTCTCTCACCACATTGGGCAGAAGCCTCTTTGTGTTTGCTTCTACATTATTTCGGTGCTTTTATGTTCTTTTTTTTTTGCAGGGCATCTTCTTTGTGGTAGTCCAGTTGAATTTCAGAGAGAGAGTTGGGGCCTGAGATTGTTTGAGACTTGCAGGATTGAAGATACTTCAAGTGCATTGGTCATAGCAAGGTTTATTATTCCAGACTTTTCCAAAGGTTGATTTATCCCATGCAGACAGCAGCGGGCATTAGAAGGACCAAATGCTCCATTCCCTCTTCTGAGACAGGGAGGAGTTTAACCGCAAAGGATGCTGAGCCCCGTGGTGGTAAGAGAAGGAGCTGCCATTGAAGTCCACGGATCTTCCCCAATTAGCAATCTACTCCAGCACTTACCCTGCAGTCAAATCCAAGGTCAGCATTTTGGGGGGGGTCACTCAGTTTGCTGTCAAGTCATAAAAGTGGGCATGACCTTCCCAAAGATCTTTTCAAGCACGTCATCTACGACTCAAGGAAGCATTAACTTGCGCTATTGCTATTCCAGACATTAATCAGAGCATATATTGCAGACAGTCTCCTCAGCAGTGTGCTTATGCGAGTCGTATTTGTTTTATGGCTGTCCTGCTGATTTCTCCCAGATAATGAGACCTTGTGTGTGCTGGAGTATTTGTGAGTATATATTGTAGCAGCTAGGGCCGTTGTCAAATCATCCTAGCAAATGGCTAGGCTCATAGCGCTAAGCTGCATATATAAATTACATATTAACTTGTACTTGCTGTAACACGGCTATCAATAAGGATACACCAGTCTAACGACATGCATTAAGAGTACAGAAGACTCTGCAGAGGTACCACTGGCACAGGTCACGTTCAACTCCACAGCAAGAGCTTGCAACATCCCCGTCTGAACCAGCCAGGCATTTAATATCACACCTGTACGGCAGCTCCCCTGTCAGCAGCTGGGAGACAGCTTCCTCCCCGTTATTTATCTCCCATAGTTTCACTCAGCTCGCCTAGCCCTCCACTTCTGGTTGGTTTTTGTTACAACCTGCCATGTTCTGGATTTATAGAAATGGTAAATGAAGGTACTTTTTCAGCCTTTAAAAATCAATTGGCTTTTTTTTTTTTTCTCCCCTTAAAGGGAGCAGACCTCTTGGTTTTCAGTGTTGAAGGAAATTTGCATGGCATTGATAAGGTACACTCTCTTCTTTGAGAGGGTTTTTTTTCCTCTTTCACCCTTGCTAATCACCCCATCAGCCATATTTTAATTTTGCTTGCGTTTTCTTTGGCACATAAGGTACTTTTACTTTTTAAAAAATCCAGTAAAATTAAGCATCTTATTTTGTTTCTAATACTTGTTTATTTGTCCATTCCCAGAAAGGAAATCTGAAAGCCCATGTTATAAATTAATAGCTGTAGAGAGGTTTGTAGCAGGATATATAGAGAGTGACAGTAAGAGACAAAATTGGTGTCTGCTTTGGGACCAGGCATGTGATTTATCAGGCCCAGACAAAAGTCTCTAAATCAGAAGCTGATGTATTCTCAGATAAGCCGAGCAGCAATTGTAGGGTCCAGTGCAGAGTTACTAATTTCTTATTAAAGGAGAGGTTCTTAATTGGTGTTGCTGTATTTGTAAGCAAATAATACACCATGTTAACAATGCACTTTATTTTAGTAACTCCCAGAAGGAGAGAGGGCTAAATACTGCAGAAGTGTTTTGCTAGATTAGGACTGGGAAATCTCACAATGGAAATACTTGCTAAGCAAAAATATAACCTAGAATAAAGGGCTTTGTACTAGCGATGTTCTGGTGCCTGTCCAGCAGCAGTTCCTCAGAACATGTTTCGTCCAAGGATAAATACATTTTACCTCTGATTGTTACCCAGAGCTTTGTAAGGCAGAGAGCAGGCGGGTGTACCTATCCCACTCTGTAAAAGGTCTCTTAAGCAGGATCCTCTCTTGGGACTGGTGGGGTTTGCTGAACATATTCTTAGAACAGGTGTCGTGATCCTCATTAGATAAATCTGCAGTCTCAGGGCATACAAGACACTTATCTTTTCCCATATGTGTGGCATGTAACTTTGGTCTTCTGTTGATTTTTGCTTTTTCACAAGGTTTCCAGATCAACCCACCTTAAGCAAATATAAACAAGCATAAGCATCCCAGATGCCAGATAAAATAATAAAATCCCAAGCATCTCATTCTTCTCCAGTTCCCAGACTAAAACCTGCACACTGTCATTGCTACAATCTCTTTGTGGTTGGCCTTAGTGACGCCCACTTCTGCCCCTCGAACCCATCCAGATAGCTGCAGCAATCACCTCTGCTATTTCTTTATCCTTTCATCGGGCACTGAATCAAATCTAAGCTCCTTGTTCTCACCTCCAAGACCCTTTAATTTGGAGCGCTCACACTGGCATCAGCTTATAACCCCATTCCCTCTCCTCCCTGGACATTTTCTTCTTCCCTCAACCCTGTATCCTTTTTTGTGCTGTCTTATTAGGCCCCATCAGCATGAGTATCTGTCTTGTTCTTTGCCAATCTCAACTTTCTTTGGTGTCATTCTCCTCAGTCCAGTCAGAGGAGCTGGGATGAGGCTTTTGGAAGAAGCGGCACTGGATAGGAAGTATTTTGGGGTGAGTCTGGGAGCTCTGTGCAGAGAGAAGCTGGGCTCAGCATGCTCCCAGCCTTTGCTCCACTCCTTTGGGAGGCCAGATGCCAAACCTGCACCTCTGAGAGCAGTCCAGCCCCAGGGATGGAGAGAGAAATGGGAGGCTGGGGATGAGGAGAGCGAGACAGACCATTTTTCTTGTCAAAAAGAGCTGCTGTTATCTCAGGTCTGTATAGTAGCCATCACACTGGTTGCTCCACTTCCCTCTGATGTATTCCAGGTGGAGGGGAAGTCCACAGAATGTCATGTAAGAAATGCAAATAAAAATATATTTCTAGACTTCCTTCTCTTATGTGCTCTCTGCCAAAACCTTCTTTTACTGTTTTGCCTATGGATGTTTTTTATTCTTTTATCTTGCTCTTCTGGTAAAAGAAGAAGTACTTGCTGCAAGTTTACATAACTTGCCTTTTGTAGCTCTGAAAATGAATGTGGAACTTTGGTCTTAATTAGATTCTCAGTGTAAGTCCTGTTTTAATGAATCGCAGAAATATGTGAATAACATTAAGCTTCAGAACATGGCTGCAGAGTTGGCTACGTAAGGCTGGTCACCTGGCGAGGTGTATGGGGACACAAGTGCTTAGTACCCAGGTGAAGGTGTAGTGAGCGGGAAGGGACTCTCTGAAACCAGAGTAGGTTTGAATTTAGCTGCAGGTGGACCCCTCTGCCTGTGGAAGAATGTTGATTTCAAAGCCTCTACTGGTGTACTGAACACCTTGCTCCTGCATCGTGGCTTCACTGTGCAATGAAGTGACAGACTTCACAGCATCGAGGGTTCAGGCTGCAGTTTGAGATCCCATCTATTACGTTACTGGGTTTCTCCTGCAGCCCAGTGAAGAGCCTGAGCTCCACCTGCACCCATGGAGGCAATGGCTTTTAGTAGTTTGCTCAGTAGATCTCAGAAAATGTGTAAAACCTTGGGAAAAAAATACCAGCTCGTTAAGACATGCTCTTGATGCTTTTGCAAGGTGTCAGTCTTGTCTGGTGAACCTGGTGACACTTATTAAAGAACATTTGGGAGAAAGGCTTCCAAAAGACACTCAGCACCACGCTTAGCTGGAGGTCAGCCTGTAACAGTTAATAAGTGAAAGGAAACAACCTGGAATGGTAATCACCTGCCGGGGATCTGTGGGCGTCACTGGTAGGATGTCACCCGGTCAAAGCAGGAAGGGATGAATGGACCACTGCTGTGGAAGTGGTTCTGCTGACAGAATTTTCCATTTGTTATACAAAGGGGTTTCGCAGAAGTTGGCACAACGGTGAAATATTCCTTTGCAGAAAAGAGAAAAAGGACTAAAGTAAAAGTAAAACTAAATGGACTAGGAAAGTTGCAGAAAAAGTAGCAGCGGCCCAAAACCCTGTGGTTTTTCTGTCTCCCTTAGTTTGGCTGACCTTTGAGACCCAGACTTGAGGATGTGGCTAGATGGTCCATTTGGTGACTGTAGGACCTCAGTTTGCGTAGCCAGCAGCGTACACAAAGTGATGTGCTGCTGCTTATGTCTGCCTTTAATTCCATAGTCCAAAAGGCCAAGTACTTATTTTCAGCTGAGTGGAGCAGAGATAGCCTCCAGCTCAAGTCCAGAGCAACGTTCAAACTATGCCTTTGTCATCTAGATATTCTCAGGCTCTGCTACATTTTGGGGATGAATGTGGGGGAGGATTTGTGACTACACGCATTTAGACCAGACTTGTAGGAACGCAGGAAAATAAAAGGAAAGCAGAGGTCCTTTCAAGATCAGTTATGACAAAAAAACTCTGAAATTTTGTGGTTTGGTTGGTTATTGGGAATTACATCTGAACTCTTCCAGCTTCCAGTGTTGCGTTTGATGCAGAATCAATAGTGAGAAGACCAGCTCTGATGCAGAAACTGAAATCCAAATGATCTCTCTCTCCTAGCTAGGAGATCAGATTGCCAGTTTAACTCACGTCTACAGGTGAGGTAGGCAAATGTAGAGAGATTTATATGGAGCAGAGATTGGAAAGAAATTGCAAGTTAAATGGTGTTTGAAGTGATTGAGAACTCTGGGGAAATGGGCAAAACCTGAAGAGCAGCAAAAGGATAAAAATGCTGAAATTCTCTAGAGAGGCTGAAAAAAGTACATTTTATTTACTGCAAAAATAAGATGGGTAAAGGCTAAATCCCACAGTCCCTTACTCATGCAAGGAATCCTGTTGACTTAAATACTTGTGTAGAAGTATTTCTCTGGGTAAAGGATTCATTGGACTCTGTCCAGAACTGGGTTAAGGTTGATGTTTTCAGAGACGGCAGTCTTCGTGTGCCACTCTGGGCAGCAAACAACAATCAAGGGACACATTTTACAGGATGCACCAAATAAATCGATAACACTCTCCCTTTGGCTAAGTGTGTGGGAGGCTCAGGGTGGCGAGGGGCTGACAGGAAGGTGACTTGGTGACCTGGGAGGCAGGGTCGGTGGTTATGGCTTTGCCGTGGCCGAGCACAGACCTGTGCCGGGGAATGCTGCTGCCAGCACAAACTCTCACAAGTTGTTTTGGCGCCTGGCCTAGAACAACACAGGGATGTTTTTTCCCTTTTGTGCTCAACTCTGTTGCACTGGGACAATGTGCGATTTTGAATTTTATATGCAGGAGGAAGCAAGAATGCAACCTTTTAAATATTTTGGACGGGTTTTTTTTTCCCCTTCTTTTTCTCCTCTGTACTTATCTCTGGATATGTTGGTGTTACACAGCCAGGTCAGCAAATACTTTATTCCAGTGACAAGTTTTTATGCAAAGGGCACAGGGGGTGACTGTGAGTGACCAGGGCACCTGTGATAGTCACGGACAGAAGAGAAAACCCAGGATGTGCTGCTGTCATCTTTCACTTTCTGTAATGGGTTATCCAGCTATTGTCTGCCAGATCCAGCTAATGCAGAAAGAGGGAGAGAGCAACCAGTGGAGCAGGAGAAGGGAGGTTTTAGGTGCTTAAAGCCTGACAGACAAATGAGATAAGAAGTCATCTCCTCCGTGTTCTGCTCTTGGCACCAATAACTCAGGAAGCCAAGCTGCAGATCTTGCACTTGTTCTGGTGTGCCTGGATGGAGATGAGTGACTCTGGCCATGCACAACTCTTCCCACATCTTCAACGCAGCCGTTGGTGTGACCCTTGCATGTAGCTGCCCAGTAGCACCAGGAAGGGCTCTACTCTGCCTACCTAAGTCCAGTCTGAGGAAGCTGGAGGAAGAAAGAATTGCTCATCGCCCTCATCCTCCTCCAGAACTTTGCAGAAGGTGCCGTGAGTGCACAGCCCCGGTGTCATTGAGGCTTAACGCTAGGCAGGTGCTCCCTGGATCAGGACCTAAATGGTTAATTTTCAAGTGGCTTCTTAGAGCAGATGTTCCCATGTGTATCCACTCCTTCCCTCTTCTGACACATTTCCTACACAAACAGCAGATTGCATTGCTGCTGTCCTTTTGATCTGCGGGAGGGGGAGGAAAATCCCACACAAATGATATTAGTTCTCTTTTCCAGGCAGGCTGGTGACGGTGTGTACAGGCATTGGCCTCCCTCCCAACCCTCCCTGCTCAGATGTCTTTTCTGGGACTTTCTTCTTTAGCCTCTGCTCACTTCTGGAGCTGCTTTTAAGGTTGCTTACCTTAAAGTCTGGAAGGAAAGAGGAGGTAAGGTTGGGCAAACTGTGGAAAAATTACATTTGCAAAACATTGCTGTCTGTCGAAACACATCCAGAGGCTGGGGTACAGGCTGATCCATCTGCTGCCATGCTGCTGGCACTTGTGTGGTGCCTCGCACTTCTGTGCCTGCATTCCTTGTGGGCACTCATGAATTAAGCCACACTGCCTGGGTGAGGCTTAAGGCCTTACCAGAGAGGAGACTGTCTTTGAGCTTGTGTCCAAAACAATTTCTAATCCCAAACTTGCTGTCTAGGCTGGTGGGATGTCAACCCACATGCCTGCATAGCCTCCAGGTGGTTGCAGAGAGACAGCTCCTGCAGCCTCGGTTCGAGGCAACTCGGGGAGGGATGGCAGGAGCCTGCAGGATCAGATCAGTATGGGGAGATCAGCCTGTCCCTCTTTCTTCCGGAATAAGAACCAGTGACAGCAGGTAAACTTGGCAAGATGAATTCAGAATGAATTAAAGGAGGTGATTATGGGATTGTAGTTAAGATGTGGATCTCCTTGGCACAGCACCTTCAGGGTGCCAAGACTGAACTGGGTTTGGAGGCCATGAGAAAATTTCATGGTCGATAAATCTGCCCCAGAATGGCCTTTTTCATGTCACTATCTTGAGATAGGGATGAAAGCTTGCTTTCGCTCTGCTACTGCTGGCAGTTGCAGAAGCCCTCTCAAGGTATGGTGGAGATGATGATGGAGGTAGGTATGGTGGCCACTGATTTTTCTAGCATTGTCCTCCCAATTCCTTCCTGCGACTTGACTGATGTGGAAAAGGCAAACAGTTCTCCCTGAGCTCTTTCCTAGAAAGACCCAACATCGTTGTTCAGGAAGAACCTTTGGGATGGCTGGGATGCTTAAAGCTGCCAGTGTCCCTGCCTTGCCACAGCAGCCGGGTGGATGCACCGACACAGGGCAGGACGGATGCATGAAATAGCCTAACTCTGAGCTGGCTGCTGCTGAGAAATCTAAGTGCAGCCAGCAGAGTTTTGGAAATAGGATCTTTTTCTTCATTTAATTTTGTCTTCTTTCCCTGCTTTAGCATCATCCTCATTTCTAACCCCCAGCAGTAGGCTTATTGTATCAGGGCTCTCTCCTGTTGTCTTTGGAGGCTTCTATAACAAACACCTGATTATTATGAGAATGATGTCTCTTGAGGCAAGAGATGGGAAGGCTCAAACATGACGCTGTGACCAGCCAAAAGAGCAAGCCAGGGAGTGACTGATTGAAATGCTCTAAATAACAAATTCTTTTAAACCAAAAACAATTCCAAAGAGACTCAGCATATTTGCAGATGTTATTCATATAGAGGGAGAGTCAAATATCATCAAATAAGCCACTAAGCCTGACTTGCTGGCTGGCTTAGAGAGGATACACTAAGCTTTGTGCTTATTTCACTCAGTTTCTTGAGCTCCTAACCAGAACCAGGCAGTTTGCAGCAGTCAGCCCACACATTCAATTCAGCTCCTTCTTCTATAGTTAAAATTGCCCAAGAATATGTAATGAAACCGCCTCTGTGTGGCTGTTCACCAGCGTTTCTGCAGAGGCACAAAGACCATGGGGATGCTGGTGGGTCTGTGTGGTTGCGTGTGTCGGGGAGGGAGCGCGCAGCAATGCGGGCGGCATGGGCAGTGCCAGCACCTCTGCTTCTCCAGTGCCAGAGCATCTGCCCTGGCACAGGGCACCGGGGCGAGCAGCACTGCTCACGAGGTGAGCCCAGCCCTTGGCAGCAGCTGGGCAAAAAACACACGTAGCAGCAATGGGCAGTGGTGGGGAAAGGAAGAGACTTGTCATGCTCCTGGACAGAAAAGTGCAAGTTGTTTTTCTTTCACGGCATCTCAAATGCAGCAGCTTTTCCAGTTGTGTTTGGGCTGTTTCATAGATGGCAGTTTTCTGATATCCTTCAATTTTTCCAAAGTTTTGATGTTTAGAGTTTCACCTTGGCTTCAGGGGAAAAAATAAACTTGCTCGGTTCTTTGTCTTCCACATTCACATTTTCTCATTATTCCTTCATTGCAACCCATCAAGTGAGCTCTTGTTTCAAAAAGTACATGAGTAGAAAAGCTAGAGTTTGCTGTACTTTCATTTCCCCGTAACTTTTCCGAAGTTGATGAAATGATGAGGAGTTAGAGACTGAAAAGAAAAGCAGTCAGGAAAATGGGAACAAATGAATCCCTCCGACCCCTCACCCTGCCATCTCCCCAACATCTTTCATTTTATTTTCTTCAACAATAACAACAGTAGGAAACAGAATCATTTATCAAGCAATCAAATGTTCTTTGTGAATGCTCAGAAAAGTGATTTTTTTAGTTTATTTCCCTAAGTATTGGGCTTTCTTGAGATACATTCTCAGGGCTATTAAATGGGGGGTTGTTTTGGGGAGCACACATTTACACATTTAGTCGAAAGGACACCAGAGTTGCCTGAAGCAAACTCGTTTCAAACTCAGAGGAAATAAGGTGAGGGAGGTGGAAAAATGGGAAAAGTTAAAACCAAAAGCTTTGGAGAAAAGCAGGTTATGGTAGGCACGCTCCCAGTCTTGAGGAGCTCAGGCTGAATATAGGAGACAAGGACTCTGCCAGAAGCGTGGGAAGACTGGGGTCTTCACAGACCACGCAGGTACACTTGCTCTTAGATATTCTGTCCATCAGACCATATTGTCTCTACGATATCAGTAAAAGCTGAAAGCAATTTCTTTGTCCCTTTCCCAAAGTTGCCAGCATCCCTCGTTCCCACCTCGCACTTGGCCCATGGTGTGGAACAAGTTCTCCTCCCCAGCTGCTTTTACAGGTTGTCCAGGGAGTGTTACCGGAGCACAGGGCTTAGCTGGTTGCCCTTCACATCAGGAGAATGTGTGATGCATTTCAGCATTTAAAAAGATAATTTTATCAGTTTCATTGCCTTGTGTGCAATATATATTTATGAAGTGTGTGTCCCTAAGATTTCTACCACTGAGCTTCTAACCTTGTGGCAGCCCTAAGGCTTAGTAGACTTACACACAGCAAGACTCAAATTCTTTCCTTTTAACATCAAATCATTCATTATTGTGTGATTTATTCAAAGGCTGCAGCATGGAAAGTAAGAAATGCCCATTGTTGCCAATAATATAATCACATGTGGGGCTTAATCCTGTAAACACGCACAAGTGAAGTTACTTACATATCTAAGTATTTGGTGCATGCAGCCATTTGAATAAACTCCTCAGCCTGAACGTGCATCTGTACAGTATTTAACACGAAGGGTTTGAGCCAGCCTGGGGTCTTTGTGCTAAATATATAATAATTATTATAATGAGGGTATTAATGATTTGTTTGTGTGCTGTTCTTACATCTAATGCCAAATATTATATAGAACATGTATCTGGGAAGAATTTAGCCTTCACATTTTATATCTGTAATAATCCATGACTGAGTTGTTGGATTCCATCTCATTTGTATATGCCATATTTTTTTCCAGAACATCTGTTTAAACCCACACTGGATAGCTGCCAGATTAGTGGAAAGGATATGGTATAAAGAAGACTTTTGTTTTCTCCGAGCAAGGAGAAAAAATAAGTTACAAGTCAGTGCATATTGCCGAGAAGAAGCAACTTTTTCTCTCCAGAAGCAGATGTCCTGTAGTGTTAGAGAATGAAATGTTTTTGTGTCTCGCAGGCAAAGGTTCTGCGCTTCAACAATATTGATTGTCAGTTAGTACAGGCTGTCAGCCTGCCGTGGTTAACCTACCAGTTGTTGGAGAGACAATCATGGGCAATTAAGAATCACATTTCGCAGTTTCAAATGCATCCATATTGCCACTTTATTCAAAATCCTTTTTTTTTTTTCATGTTGGAAAGTACATTGGTGAGAGAGAAGGAGTTTTCTTTTTTTCCCCCGCCAACCGTATTTTCATTGCTGGTCAAATTAAGAGAGAGATATATTGCTCATAAACTTGCTGTAGTTTCTTGATTAAAATCTTACATGCAGCACTCTTTTCAACATCAATCTATAATAATAAGGAGGGAGCACACTGCTTTGCATGCCTTTGTGCTGTGCCTCAGATGCAAAGCACCAGTGAAGCATCAGGGAAAGATTCAGCTGCAGAACAAGTGGTAGCACAATGAGAAGAGGACCGTTCTTTGCGAGGATGGACCTTTGTGACTTGAAATGGGGAAAAGGATAGGAAGATTAAAACCAGGAAGAGCTGAAGGCTTAGCAGCTGAAGTTACAATGGTGCTGGCCGTGCAGTGCTTACGGGAATGGCTGTTAGAAGCAAGGTAGCAAAGTGCGGAAATGGACCTGTTGCGCCAAGAAAAACAGCCCGCATGAGATGAAACACGGAGTGCTGCTACACAACCCCAAAACCTGCAGCTCCTGGAAAGCTTGTGGCTCTTGTCACCCCTCTGCTAAACATCTGTCAACATTGGTAGCTGGTGGCCTTTTAGAGGGAAAAATCAGAGACACTGGGTCTGGGCACTCTCTTTATGTTGTGACAAACTGTGTACATACCATCACCTTGGCTGGTGGTTTCAGTCTGAACACCTGGGAACCATCTCAACCTCATGAGCCAACACAACTTAGAAGGACTTCAGGCAAAGACAAATCCTGCCTCCTTTTCCAGAACTTTTCCAAACCAAACCATTTCCTAAAAGCAACAAAAATCCATCTGTTCTTCCAAGAGAGCACACCTCTCATGGCCTCAAAAGAGATTTTGACCATCAGATGACTCTCTCCATGGGGTTTCTCAGCATCCTGATCCTCAGAAGCCCTTCCCAAACCTCTGCCACCTACCTTTCAGGAAGTCCATGGGTGGTCTGGATACATAATGCTCAGGGGAATGGGACTGGAACCAGCATTAGCAGGTTTTGTTTGTGGGAATATGCCTCTTGCAGAACACATGAGGTTTTCCCTTACATACAGGGAAGGAAAGTAAGTATCAAGTCCTAAGAAAAACCATATACATGATTCAGAGGGTGTCGAGAGCAACTAGTAGAAAATGTCAGCACACACTTTGTGTTTAAGAGGCTCAGAAAAACAAGTTGTCTGTGAACCTGTCCATGGAAAGGATTTCCTTCCTACCTTGCAATCCCCTCCATCCTGTCACCATTACAAAAAAACCCCAAACCCTGAGCAACATCAGCATGGACCAAGCCAGAAATGGACCTGAGCCGAGTGTCACAGTGCAGCCTTGGCATTGCAGCACTGATGGATTAATCAAATGAAATCTTCATGATTTAGGATCTCAGCAGAAATATTCCAGAACTGATCAACAATTTGGGGCAGCAGTACTAGCAAATGTACAGTGCTTAAAATGGAGAATCACAAGAAAAAAGGGAAATTATGTAGCTGAATAATATTGAAAAATCATCTCCCACATGCAAATGTACACAGGTTCTGATACCAAGGCTGGTATGAGTATAAAAGTGAAGAGTTTCATCTTTAGTAAGACCCTGTCAATTCAAAACATAGATTAAAGGGATTTCTGTGCAGTTGCTCTCTCTGACCATCTTCCCCTCTCCTCTGTACAAAACACAAGTTTGTGGTTTCACAATCACATTTTCCTATTTTTAAAAGGTTTTCTCTGCCATCTTGCTTTGTGAGAAAGACACTGAAACTGCAAGAGAAACTGTCTTGACAGAGGAAACTGAAACGGCTTTATGTATGACATGTGAACAATGGAACCAAGTAAACACTGACAAAAATAGAAAGCAGTGCTTTATTTTCTCTCTGATCTCTCATTTTTAGGGGATATTTGTGATTATGGAGAACTTCCAACATTTCAGGCAAATAGGAAATTTTTAAACAACTGATGTAACAGTGAGTTTAGGTGTTAGCATGCAATGAAACAGTATCTTATTCTTACTGACATCAGGATACAAAGATTTCTGGTATTTAGGACAATTCCTGAAACTAGCAAGAACGATGGATAAGTGTATTTAAACGGGCTGCAGATCTTTGCATCACACTCAATTACTATACTCTGTCTCTTTGATTCCTCTAGGATTAAACGTTGAAGAAAATGAAACATTATTTTCCCCCCTCTCCCATGTTTGCCTTTGAGTTGGGGAAAAGTTCTCTATCAAGCTATTCAAGCTATTGAAAATGTCAAGTACTCTGAGCAACTTCCTGTGATGCATGATCCCCAAAATCTTGATCCTGATACCAGAGATGAGAAACTTGGATCTGTATTGAGTAAATGACTTGTTTTTATGCTAATCTCGATCAAACTGTTGACACTGACATTGAGCAAACATACCAAGGTGTAATTACATTTTACACTGATCTATGAAATATTCATGCAATAATAACGAATACATACATGCAATCATACAATATCATCATCATAAACTGTGGTCAAATACATATGATATTTGCAAGGCTTATACCTTGTTCATATAAATAAATATTCATTAGAACTGAAACTAATTACAGCATGGTCGATGACAGCTGAGAATATTAAGCAGCGCTGCTGAATTATGCCTTCAAAGGCAATTTTGAAATGGCATTCATTTTCAAGTTTATTTGTCCAGCTATGATAATATTTTTTTCCAATGGAAAGAATAATGTTTATACTAATTGTCATGAGAATGTCTAAGCATTTTCTGTCACTAGTACGTGAATTAGGGAGCTGCGAGTGTCTATAAGTACACCAATGTTGGTCTATTTTCATATTTAAAATTGGCCTTTCCCACAGCTCATTCAAGTTTATGTTCTAGCCACATGTCCCACAGATAAATAAACAGATGCTCTATATAAAGAGTTAGATCATATTCTGAATGAGTGAGGAACATATGTCATCATTAAGGGAAGCTTTGGTGCCAATGCTGGCATTAAGGTAGAGGAAAGAAAACAAGGAAGGACTTGAAACAGAGCAACATAATCCCAAGGAAGTTGTCAAAACCAGAAGAGAGGCTATTTGCACTAGAGTTGGCAAGAAAATGCTGTTCAGCAGTTTTTGCTGAAGAACAAAAGAATAGCAAGAGGAATTTTTCATTTTTAATTAAAAAACATCCTCTGTTTTTAGTAGTTTGGGGCTGGAACCAAAAATTATGGGCTTTTTTTACCTCGACATAACAAATCCCCAAGTTTTGTTTGAACAGAACTTTTTATGAGGGATTGAAGGTGCTCAATTTCTGACGAAAACAGTGACAAAATGAATAAAACTGAAATTTCCCAAGAATATCTATCTTTGTTGGAAAGCAAATTATTTTTTTCAGTAAGAAATTTTCATGGAAGTTTTTTTTTCACATGCCATTGATGAAAAGAGGATATCCAGATATAGCTGATAATAGATCTTTACTGTCTGAATGCAACTAGAAGACATTGTTTTTATTGTTACTATTGTGTTGTGCACTTCATAAACAGAGACTAGAAAGGCAGTTCGTACCCAAGAGATCATTGTAATCCAAGTATAACTGTAGAGGCTTTATTTATACAGAATGTACAGAATCAGAGTTTTTTAATTGCATGCAGAAATATTGTTCAGGGAAAAATACTGTGCACACATAGAAAGGATTTTAGTTCCCAGGTTTTGGGAAAATAATCAGTGAAAAATTATACTATAAGTAAAAAAAAAATAAAAATTATCTGCAAATGCCTCATGAATTTCTCTGCAATTTGATCATAGCAAATGAGCAGAGGGCTAACATGGAAAACTTGGAAAAGACTGAAGAGCTCCCTCAAGTACCAGAAGAGGGAGGGGAGTCTGTGATGGGCAGAGGAGAGATCACTGTTGCAATTAGAGGGTTTATGTAAGATATTGTTTGAGGTGACAATTGATTTCCTAACTCACAAACTTCCTAAGATACATTTGAATGTGCAGCGAATAATAATGCACAAAGCACTGGAAGGACTGAGCTGCTGTTACACTGATTTTTATCTCTAAATTGCCTAAAAAAGGGATTATTTCTTGGATGAAATCCAAAAGAACTGCAGGATCCAAGAGTGGGACAGCAGAGACTGTCTCAATCAAAGGAAAAGACCTGTTTCCCTGCTATCGGTGTAGCATGGTGGGATCGGGAAATTGGGGCCCAGGCTGGGAAGACCCTGGCCAGTGGTACACAGGGGAGGTGAGATGTTCTGCATCTGCACATAGTGCACCAGCTCCAGAGGATGTTGCTGGTTGCTCATTGCTTGCAGCTTTTGGCTGCCAGTTGCATCAGTCAGTGGCAGTGTGTAAAGCTTTGGCAGAACGTGGCTGGATCTGTGTGAGGCTTGGCTGCCCGCACCATCTTTTTATGCACTTAATTTGAGAAATGAGTGCACCACAGAAATTTCTGGTGGCCTGATGCGACGGAAAACATCCAGTGTTCCATAAGCTGAAAACCTTCTATAAAGCCCCAGATCCAGGCTTTCTTCCTGTCTGAAGGAAACACCCACCTGGATTTGGAAAATAAACTATTGGGGAAGTTGTTGGAATGTTTTTTGGAGCAAGACTATTCACACCAACAAGCTTTGAGCTATTTCTTGACCATGGTTGTGCAACTGCCCTTCTGTCCAGGTCCTCAGCACTGCCACTAAATGAGTCCCACATCAGCCAGCCCCTGCCAAGGGGTCCTGAGAGTGAGGGAAAGGTGCAGCCTGGCCCAGGGTGGCCACTTAAGTTGTCTTCTCCCAGTTGTTGTGGCTGTCACCACCTGCTCTGGGTCTCTTGGACAGGCAGGTCTTCTGACGTTGACTGGAAGGAGAGCAGAGCCATGGTTTGCCGAATGCACTCAGTGGGCACCAGCAGCCAGTCAGCAATCGGGTATGTTCCTACCTTGCTCCAGCTATTTCATTTATGTGACAGTTTGTGGGAAACATCTGGCACAGCATCTGACTGACATGTCTCCAGCTACAGAAAGCTGGAGAAAAATCAAAGCAGCCACCAGGGATAACAAAATGCATTTTTGTGCATCTTAAGCTTCATTCTCTTCTCCCAGCCACCACACCTGCTGAGGAGTAGTTCAGCTAAAGTAAGTGAAGGACAGGCTAAAGATAGCGTGAACTTCTTTAAAATGTTCCTGCCTGATGAGACAGTACCTGAACCAGGCCATTCAGGTTCCTCTACTTGCACCATCACTGATATTGTGTATGACCCTGGGCAAGTGATTTGTTTTTCCCTCACCCCAGTTTCTCTCTCTAAATGCAGGGAAGAAGAGACTGCTTTGGTCATGTATGTCGCTATCTGCCAGTGCAGTCTAGAAGAGTTAAACATCATTACAGCCATTCTGGCTCTATCAATGATTGCTTGTAACTTTTGGTGATCATCCAGCAGCCAAAGGTAAAATAGGAGCTGGAAGGTGAAATGTTTTCAGTTCAGCCTGAATGTGTAGAGCACGTTTTTAGGACAGATGCTGAACCACTGCAATGGCTTACCAATCACCACGGTGGATTCTCCACGCAGAATACCTACAAGTGGTCTGAGTGTTTTTCTGACATTAAAGATAGAGGTTCTAGAGGACTAGAAATGTGTTTAAACATCCAGCAGCTGATGTTCTTGCTACTATAAAGATAATACTATCATGTGAGGGAAACGATTTTCTGCAGGGCTCAGATTCATGCTCCAGTTACTGTGAGGGGGCAAGCTACCTGATGTAGCCATCTCAACCACAGTTGAGATGTGGTAACTGGACAAGTACTTGCTCCTACGAGCAATAACAATAGCTCCCTACTCTGCCCTATTTCACTTTTGCTTTCTGCACCACAAGAAGTGCCATTCCACTGCCTTCACAAGAGACGAAGCACGCACATGGTTATAACAGTTGCCCAGCTCAGGTGGGCTGACAAGCACTAGCTTGTCAAAGGGCAGTAACTCGACTGAATGTCTGAGCACTAATACTGAAACTCTGCTGAAAATGAGAAGACTTCTTCGGAGATGTGCTCATTCTTAAGACATTGTAAAAGTGGATGTGCTTGTACGGCAGCAAAGTTCAAACAAGTAGCCCACAATCTGCTCCACGGGTCTACATGAAGCTCTCCAGCTTCATAACCAGCCACTGCTGCTGCTATCCAAAGTCACTGCTTAAAATACTCTCTCTGTTGGAATACACCAGAACAGCCCTCCTCCCACATCCAGCCCCCATACAGAACAATCTAAATGCAAAAGAAATTACAAAAAGAATGTTTTTGGAAATAATTAGGTCAATTAGAATGTAACAAGGAGAGTGGTCTAGACATAGATGGCATTTAAATTAGCAACAAACTGTTCCATTTGGGTTCTTCAGTTCAATCACCTATTTAATCATCAATTCATCTATGCGAATTCCTAGCAAATTAGAGAATTTGCTAATTTAACATACCCTGAAGGTGGTGACTAAATTATGTATCAATGTCACTGATGCCTGCTTCGTCTAAACGTGAGAGAAACATATCCAGGCTTTTCAGAAAGGGGCTTTGGTGTCACACCCTCTCCAGGGATGACACAAAATGCTGCAGTTTAGGAAGGTCTTTAAGGTTAAACAAGACACTTTGGTTCTGCATTAGCCAATCTTAATTTTGTTTAAACTTTCCTCACCCAAACTTGAAACCCATGCGCAAAGCCACTGATAAGAGAGAGAACTGAAATAAATTTCATTCTCAACACGTCCTGTACTCCAAAGTGGCAGGTGGCCGTTTTTGAAGCCAAAAGTAATGAAAAATAATAACTTTTATAAGCAATATGGTATAAGCAGATCTAAAAGTGAGAGATGATAGAGGAAAACATAGTGTCCTCTTACATGATATGCTAAGAAACTAATCCTGTGGCTTGTACAGCACTTCTCCCAGGCCATATGAGATGCCATCAGTCCCTCCTAAAGGAACCAACCCTCACCTGAGTGCAACCAGCCCCTGTGGAAAGCCTGCACAAGAGTTATCCATTACTTAGGTCGCTCCTCTAATTGCAAGCAGTACATTAAAAAAAAAATCTGTTCTGGCTTTATAACTGATGCCCTGCCAGAAGCCAGTGTCCTTCCTCTTGGGCTCAGTTGTGATCCTCTTACATCCTTCTCCAGGACTGACATGGACTTCAGTGAGACTGGAATCAAGCTCTGAAGAAAACAAGTGTATGGTGCTTCTCTGAAAGAGATTTTTGCAAAAAACATTGAGTAGGGAGGGTATGGAAGATGAGGAAGTTGGGTGGGGAAGAAATCTGGGAGGAAAACAGAACTGGAATTCTTGAAAAGTCTAATTTTATGCTGCACAACCTGCATGTTTTACCCTCTTTTCCCTTCACTTTCATTTTAGACTCAGCAATTTGAGGAAGCCCCTACTGTGTAGTCAGTAACAGACTGAAGATTTAATCTTGGACCCTGCCTACAGCACAAAAGATGAGATTATTTGTCACACATAATAGTTCTGCTTAAACATCCCCTAGAAAAGGGCATGCTCCGGTCTGGTGAGACTGACAGTCCCAGAAATCCTTTCAGGTGTGGTGGATGGAGTGGTACCTCTACAGGTAAGAGGCAGCATTGTTCCTGTGCAAGGTGCGCTCTGTCAGCACACCGTCATCTGCAGGGGTTTCTGAGAGGTTACGTGGTGACTTGAAAACAGGCCTGCCATCAAAGAGTTCAGATGCTTCTTGAGTGGTATTCAAATGCCTGGAGATATAGGGATGGGTGCAACCTTGGCAAGATTTTAAGAGCAAGATAAGGAGAAATGAATAATGAGGCATCTGACTGGAGCTGAAAATTCACATCTCTCCTCAGGATTGGTGAACTGCTTTGGCTAAAATAAGATGCAATTTGAATCTTTGCCAGTTGCCTGTATTAAACTAAACCTTCCCCCCCCCACACCCCGCTGATCAGAGATTGCTTTGTTCAACGTTGGAGCACGTCAGAAATTCTTCTGTGATCCTTGGAAGTCTAACTGGGGGGAGCGGAGAAGAAGGAGTTACTATGTTGCTGCACTTGGCACCAGGTGCAACCAAGTGCATGTTGCCTCCAGGTCTGGGCCTGTGATTCAGCAGGGATTTTTGATAAATTGAAGAGGCTGCAGAGATGCAGGTACCCACCTTGCTACCTCTCCATGCCTATTTTATGGCATTTGGCTTCCATGAGAGGGTCCCTCTGCTCACCCCAGGGCTGGCTGTTTTCAGAGAGGTTTGCCCTTCAGCCCAGGACCTTGCATGGAGACCAGCTTTCTTCTATAGCCACTTGATGGCTTTAAAATGACTTGCTCCCTTCCCAGAGGGGCTTGATAACAGCAGGGAGCTGGCTGGTGCCAGGCCTTTGGGATTGTAAAAGGTTGCAGGCACTACTGATGCAGCCCAGAGCAGAGCCAGGAGAGGGGTTACAAGAAAAACTCTCTTTGACTTCAGCAGAAAGTGAGATTATTTAGGTAAAAAAATGAATACAGCAAGTATAGTCTAACATGGCCAGATCTGAAACGAAAATAAAGACAATTTTGGCATTCTTTTACAGTGCTTGATTGAAGAATTTGGTCACATGGCATGAAAGGTCACTGAAGAGATCTCTTTTAACAGAAGCTCATTCGTATTTTAAACTTGTCACATGCCTTTTCATTTGTGTCTTCTCTGATGTGAGTCTCCTCTTCATCTTTATTTACATTGATCTCTTTTCATATTTTGCTTTGAATTGCAAGCAGACTTTTCTCTATTGGCCAGTTTGAAGAGGCAGCAGAGGCACCCCCACTCAACTCCTGCTTGTCCTGTATCTGAGATAAATCATTTTTCCTAATTAAAGAGCATTACGGCACTTGCACGGGCATGATGCATTTTACACTGACTGGTCAAGATCAATTCTAGAAACAAACCGTAGCACGCAAGAGTTTCTGCTCTTCCATTTGTCTCTGCAGTCAGGCACACGCCAAACACATTCCACGTCACATCGCGGACCAGAACAAAAGGTTTGCATCTAAACCAGTGGGATTCATAGTTAACATTATCAGAAGTGTTGCATACTGATGTCACTGTAGCAAAACACAGATTTCTATCTGAAAAACATATATCATGCTCAGAAGGATAGCAGCATTTGTAAAAGCACGCAGTACATAACGAGAAGAATTTCAACATGCAGAGCAAGGAAACGTGTCAGAGGCTACAAAGCGATAGATTTAATTCATACCTGAGAATAATTTGATTTTCAGTTTTTCTCCACACTACTTACGACACCCAAACAGCTTGTACAAGCTACTGATGGGCAGAAATTGTCTGGGAGTTATGGCTTTTTAAGATCTGACTTTCTCAGCAGTTGCAAATGCAAGAGTGGAATACTGATTAGCTCTAAGATGACACATGCATGAAGAAAAGGACCCTGAGAATATAACAATCCAAGGCTACTTAAAATGAAATGTGCTTTTTGTAAACACTACGCAAATAGTGATTTGGGGAATCTGAGCCCCAAGCCGAACGCCAGGCTGAATGCATTTCCAGGGAGTGTGCAGTTAGTGTCTCGACCATGATAAAATTACAATGAGCATTTTTTACTATTACTAACTATAAACAGAAATTTGAGCTGTGTGGGTCAGCATGGTGACTCAGCAAACAGTTACTTCATCCTGCTGCAGTCAGAGGACTGCAGTTTGGTTCCCAGCACCACATTTAGGATTTCCAGGGGGAAGAGGAGATGAGTCAGGGAATTAGAGCAACCTTGCATTACTTAACTAGTGCTTGTGGCTTGATCAATGGCACTGGGAAGGCTCTGCTGTAGGGAACCCCTGCAACAGTGTCGCAGTGTGCTTGCTGTTACAGAGTGCTGTGGAGGCTGCCAGTGCTGTCAGATGGGGAGGGGAAAGAGGGGAGAGAAGAGAAAAAACTATATGGTCAGCAAATAATGCGAAAATTTACTGTAGCATCCCATGGCAGATAATATTTACCTTATTGTGTAGGAACGGATGTATACTGTATCCCAGCTGTAATGCAGGTAGACACAAAACTTTATATCCCATGGCTCAAAAATACTGCTATTTTCAAGGTACAGCAAATCACTGGTAAACTGGAATGTGCTCAAAACCCACAATGCTCCTAAAGCAGGAGCGTGTCCTCACCGGTCAACTGCAACACAAGGCAGGTAATTAACAAATGTCTGGATCAAATGAGTGAGGTCTTGTTTATCAATCAACATACTATTAATTAGCTCACGTGTCAATTTTAATTAAAGTGATGTGTATTAATAATGGTTGCCTGTGCAAGTTGTATGGCATCCCTGCAGGGATCTGTGCTTGCTCCTGCGCTTAACATTTGGCAAATATTCTAACCTAGGACGTATTTTCACAATTTCAAAATACTAATTTTCTGAGCGGTAACTAGCTGTGTAACTGATGGCTACTTATTAACAGAACCTATACATGGAAAACCATCACCTAACAACTATGTCTGAAATAAAAACAGAGTAACAATGTTATGTAAGAAACTGACTGGCTGAAGCCATGTCATAAAAAAGCTCCAATGACACACATAAGGGGGGTTACATTATTTGCAAATTATAATAATAGCTTCCCACATCTGTTCTCCTGAAGAGAGAAAGCTGTGTGGCTGCTGGTGTTTTATTTAAGATTTCAATCCATCCATATTGCTTTAAATTTTGTAAAAATATATCTATGACTCTCTTAATTTCACCTTTTCTTAGTTTGTTAAAGGCAATACTGTGGCTCAGGTTACTCTGAGGTTGTCATCATCCCAGGATCAGGCTGCGCCTCTTCTGGAACTGAATTGTCCCAGGTGTGCTTTTGATGTAAAAATGAGTCTTATGAAGACAAATATCAGGGCAATCACAGCTGCTTCTGTGCTATTGAACATGATTGTTATTTTATCACTTATAGGATTACCACAGCTCCCTGGTGTTGTGCGGTGTTCTTGCCCCTCGCAAGAGGCAACATCTGCCCCAAGGAACCTATAATCAAAAGCCAGAGAAGGGGCTGGGGGAAGGGAATTAATCAATGATTGAATTTCTCTGCATTAAGTACAGCAGTGTCTGAGGTATGGAGATTAAATGACTTGGCTAGGTTATGTAGAGAGTCTATAAAAGAATTGGAAATTGAAAGTAGCCGTCTTCCATCTAAACTCAGACATGTTGAGTCATCAGTCAATAACAAGACTGATTTCCATGGCAGTAGTGTTTGGAGGCTTTAATCAGGTTTCATGTCCTATTATGCTGGGTACTGTGTAAATATAGAATAACAGATACTCTCTGCGGGCATGTCCTTAAACAGATCCCTGCTTATTTCAGTGGAACTCTACACATCCAGAAGGATACCCTGGGGTAGATCTGATTTTCTAAAGAGACAAGAGATGCAGTAGGTGGGAGTAAAACCTGCAGGATTTGGGGGGAACAGATTAGAGGTAATGGGATCACAGACGTGCCTGCTCAAGGTGTGCAGTGTAGCAATTTTGTTGATCATTTGTTTTATTTTGGAAGAGGGTAAATGAAAAAGGGAAAATCATAAACGTTTTCAGTGGGAGTCGGGTACCTATATGCTTTGAAGTATCTGAGTACTGGTGTTCCATCCGATTGCCAAGTTTTCCTGCCCAAGAATAAATAAAAAACACTTAAGAAAACCTTCAGTAAAGCTCTTTTCCATTTTTTCACATAGTTTTTAGCAAAGAGTAACCTTCTTGCTAATTTAGAAGTTGGGATGGTGAAAGGTAAATGGAAAATAAAGATGTTATAATGAGAAGAAACGTGAGAACATTTGGAGGACATCTACTGAGATTTCATCAGTCGTAAAGAAGCCCTTCCCATTTGGTGACATCATTTTCTACAACTTCCAGCCTGTCCTGGCAGGCTCAGGGGCTGCAGCGGGAACACCATGTGAGAGCCAGGCTGGATGCGGCAGAAGAATACAGAGGACCTGTTTCCCTCCAGGCTGGCAACGAGCATCTGGCTGAGGAGCAGCCAGTTCTCCAGCCAAATGCAGATGACAAGACTGAGGGCAGTGAAGACCGCAAGGCAGGTCAACGGGTTGATTTCTTTCACAGTTTCCTTTATTATTTTAATATTGACCATGTAATGTTAGGCAAAAGTTAGTAAAAGCACTCCAAAGTTTTGTGAGAATAAGTAGTCAGGCAAAAAAGGAAACTGCCATGATTTCACTGAGAGCGAGCAGTAGCATGAGCTCAAACCTGATTGGACATCAAAGAACTATAGAAAAGAGATGCTGAAACAGAAAAAAAAAAAAGAGTAAAAAATATATAAACTTATATAAAAATATTTATCTAATATATAAATTATTACCAGGGCTCTCCTTTCATAAGACTGCTTCTTGTATCATAAATCAAGCAGAAACTCCTGTCTCTTGTTCTGTAAGCCATTGCTTTTTGGTTGGTGTCTGATCGGCCAGACTGCAGAAACGAGGACACACCAGGGCTCTGAAGTAAAGAGAGCACCAAAGATAAAAATGTATCTTTTCTCTCTTTCACTGCTTTTAGTCATGGTAGTGTCATCTCTTTTACCCACGAGGTGTGAATACAGATGAAGTCATCATTAAGCGCAATTTTATGGCAGCAGTAGCCAAAGGGTCAGACCAGAATGATGCTGAAATGGTCACTTCAGCCCTTAAAAGTTTCCAGACTATACAATTTCAAGGCGGTGATTCAAAGGGTAGCAGATTTTCACATGCATGCAAATGCCATTAAAAATACACTGAATAAATTAAAAGTGATCCCTTCCCTTCTAGTGTTAATATACAAATAATAAAAACCCCCGCCAGTCCACTGGATAAATGTCACAGTATAGACATTTTAAAGAATCTAGGAAGCCCCCATCACCATACTGCCTAAAACCTAAACAGTTTGATTTCAGTTCTTGATTTATAGGTAAATGCAGACGTCATGAGGAATACTGACCTGCTCTGCACTGGCTCTCACCTGGAGCTCAATTCAGCCAGGACCAGTGCTCCAAGAACCAACTGCTGTGCTGGTGTCCACATCCAGCAGCACAGCTGCTGCTCCTTCCACGTTTCTATTTGGGGATCTTCAAGGGTAGCCAACCGCTGAAACTGCACCGAAGTTAATGTGCCCTCACTTAGCTTAACTCTAATTTTAGGTAAAAAGCATAATCAGTGTTGGGTGTGTGAGAGCTGGGAATGCAACAGGAACCTGAAAGACTTCACTTTTCTTTTGATATATAACTTCAGTATTTCAGTCTCAGAGGGTTTGCCTTTCTGACTATAGTTAAGATCATGTTGTTTCCTCACACAGATCACCAGAATTTCAGCGTTTTCAGGTATTCTCCCAGAACTAGGAATTCATGACGTGTTACTTCATAATCAAGGTGGAAAAGCAGTGGTCTGAAGCAGGCTTCAGGCCCTTTTGATCAAAGACTGTGTCTCTATGGCACCTAATGGTGCCCAGTCCAGAGTGGGACTTGTGGTTAAAACTGTAACACCAAAAGCCTCTGTGGTGGTGTATGAGACAGAACAGGTATATTTGCCAGTTTTTGTACATTCTATATCTAACCAGTGCATTTTCTATGCAAACCAATTCAGTTCCTGTTTATATACTAAATTGCCCATGTTGTATTTGCTGCCCCTTGTCACGGCCATCGTTATTCCTGGCAAAGAGGACTGTACTGCTCTCACTTCGGAGTTTGCCAACAGCCAGAAAAGCCTTTTGCCAACTGTGAAGCGTGCCTCCTTCCTCCGCTCCAGCTGAGGAAAACATGCTGCCATCCCAGGGCTGTCCAGCTTTACCACCCTTGTGACCAGGAACAGCAGCTGGAAAGCAAACCTTGGTCTCCTGTCCGACCTCTCCCTGGCTTTTAGCGAGCCATCGGGATGAGCTCCCCAAAATGCTTCAGCAAACAGGCATCATTCAGTTTGCTGCTCTTCACGTGACCAGTTTAGCTGACAGTCTTGTAGGAAATTCATCAGAGAAGAACACACGAAATCATACATTCATTTATTCACAAGATGAGTTTCTAAAAAGCAAAACTACAATGTTTCAGAACAGCTACATTTATTATTGTTTCCAGATAGCCTGCTATTGTTTTGCTATTGGGAATTACGCCTTCAACCACCAGATTCATTCAGTTTTAGAATCACAACTGTTTATTATATTTGGTGCCCCGAGACGCACTTTTAATTTGTATTTTAATTTATTTATTTACACTTGTAATTTTTGAATTATTATTATTTGTATTATTATTTTCACATTTTTGGCTGAGACCAAACCCGAGTTGTTTGTTTAAAAGCTATCCTAGACTGAGGCGCTAGCTCTGTAATTCTAACAAGACGTCATCCAGATCTTCCTTTGAGCACCCTTGAGTACAACCCACCTTTTAAAAAGGGAGGAACAAATTCACTGTTACCCCATAAAGGTGCTGTCATTACTTGCAATCATGGAACAGAACTTGTCCTACTGGGGGTTAACTCAATAATTCCCCTTCACCTTACTGTGGTAGTCTTTCTTCTTATGCCTGACTGGATATACAAAACTATTTTTATCCAAAGCTGCATAATTTTTATGCTTTAAAATAACTTTTAAAAGTTACATTGAATTATACATTATCTATATATGTGTTAAAAGAGGATGAGAAGAGGAGCGCCTGCTCTCTGGGTGTGGTATGAAGACACTGGCAATCAACCATTCTTTGCCACTAACCCCTATGTTCAGTATTTTCGGGTAACGTAACACCACAGAACGGTTGATGCACCTTCTCCTGAAGCACTTAATAAACTAGAGTCAACAGATGTGAAATTTGAGGAAGCGCTCAGGGGAATCTAGGGACTTCCCTGAAAATTAGGGTTTATAGACTATAATCCCAGTGATGATAACTGAGTGATAAAACCCACATTGTTTGCATTTATAACAATTCTTGACTGATTTCATTGTTCTCAAAGAAAAAAACAAAAAAAAGCTGCTTTTGTTCATTGTTGATACAAAGCCAGTCTTGTTGCAGACCAGGCACTTCCTATTTTACCTGGGTATTTTTATCCACAGGCCTTTGCTGTGTATGAGAGATAAGCCCTTACTCCAGCCTCTGAATCGCACTTCGCCCTCAAATTTAGGGAATGTCTGATCCAGGTCGGGATCCAAACTTTCTAGTTTGGGCCTGTCTTTCATCACGGTAAATCAACAGGCGGCAAATCTAAACAATCTGCTTGTCTTGAAATTTGGGGTTTTTTAATTGTACTTCCTCTCTAGCAAACAACGGAGGTTTATTTTCTTCTCTTCAGGACAGAAAACTGTTTACTGTATGACCTTATTTTTCAAACTGCTGCTTCATTTGCAGGGGGAAGTCCTGATGACCTTGCTCACCACGCAGCCTGGGAGCTTATCAATCAGGACAGGGTTTGGCAGGAAGGCAAGAAAGCTCTCCTGCAATCAGACCTCTTACCAGAGATCCCCCTGCCTGGACAGAAGTGTCTTACAGCCAGTGAACTCCTGTACTGACGCACACTCCTCATTGCTAGGTGTAACTGCAGTCTGAAGATGCAAAATTAGTTCATAAATGATTTTTCTTCTTTTTCTTTTTTGTTCAGCATGTGTCCTCTGAGCTGCTTGCAAGCTTTGCACACTGGTGATTAATTTAAATGTATCTTTAATGCCTACCTACATTTTAATCCACACTAAATATTGTGTACATAATCCACAGTAGGCTGAAATGTGATCACAAACCCCGAGTTTTCCTTTCCATTACCTTTGCATCTTAGAGAGTTCTCACAGCCATTTTGTTCTGCACCGATAGCGGAATCTTTCCACTGACTGCAGCAGATGAGGATCTGACCCTTAGCTAGGTAACTGGGCCGGTACCTCAAGGTCTGTTTATTCTGCTAAGTTGCCTGCTAAGTACATTTTTTAAATTTTGCTGAAATGAGCCCCACTAAACCTAAGGGAGAGCCATAAAAAAACCCCATGCTGGTGTAGCAGCTCCACTAGAAAGAACTGGTTTGTTCCTTGGTGGGAGAAGAGGTCTTGCTCTTTCTCCCTCCACCATGAAGAAGAGTGAAGCCCTTCCTCATCGTTGGCTCCTCTAGCACACTGGTGTACCCCAGCCCCTGTGGTCCACTTGACACCCAGGAGCCCTCATGACAGGTATGATTAGACAGACCTAGTTGATCAAAACGGGAAGAGAAAGTGAATTTCATTGAACACGTACAATCACTCAAACAATGAGGTAGAAAAGCCCCCTAAAAGCAAACAGGTTTGCTACCAGCATAAAGACAGAGTCCCATTCCCCAGCTTTGCTGCTGTAGAGGCGTTTTATGCACCTCTACACGGTGAACAGTGCAAAGCTGGGCTTGTGACTGCAGAAACACAGTCACCAGGGATCGTGCGTTTCTGAAGAAATCCAAGCAGTCCTTACAAATCCAGTTAGCACTGTCAGTTAGAAAATAAACAAAACCCCTTAATGACCAAAGAGGGCAAATTTTGATAGCGGAAGCACAGAGAAATAATCAATGCCAAAGACATTTCCACAACAGCATTTTTTTCAGAGCAGAAGGGCTTTAAAAAAAATCTCACAAAGTATTGTCGTGCTGCAAGCAGTCGTTCAGGTTAAGTTGTGATGCTTTGAGCTGTTCTTGCTGGGGCAGCAGGAGGGCCTGGAGTGCAGCGGGGCGGTGGGGAGAGCAGCGGCCAGGCTCACCGCCCCACAACCCCGGCGATCGCTTCACCTCTATGCCGCACAGCCCGCCTGCTGCCAAAGGGATATTAAATTATCCTCCAAGGTACGGTGATACCCAATTATTTAATCGATTGGTACATCGCAGGCACAAGGGAAAGCTCCGAGCGCAGGGTAAGCGGACTGGCATCCCGCGCTTTCGGGGAAGCTTGCTGGTGGCACCCCAAGATGGTTACAGGGCCCTGGCCCTTCCCAGAGGTTGAAAAGCCGGGGGGTGCCCGCGCCTCTCCCCCACGGCGGGGGCGGGCCCCTGTTTTTTTGGGGTTAATTGTCCACGCTCCGGGCACCAGGCTCCCAATGCCGGCGACTTCCCGCACGGCCGAGTTAGGAGAGGCCACAGCACCTCGCAGGGCACGGCGTCCCAAACGCCCCGGTCAAGGCCCGCGCCGGCCCCGGGGAAGGAACCCCGCTGCCGGGCCGCCCGGGGCCAGGCC
>VZZY01022711.1:165003-256749 GCA_013400335.1 Eurystomus gularis
GTGCTTCGCAGAGCTGTAGGGAGCTGTCTGCAGATGCCCCCCCACCCCCCCAGGTGAAATTCCGCAGTTGCGGAAATATTCTTGGAGACCTCTAGGACTTTTGCTTCTGTTTCTTTGTAAAGCACATAATTATGATCGAGTCTATGAACGTGCTGGGACTTTTTATATATTTTACTGAGAGTACGCTACTGATGCTAATGCGGCTTGCACCTTATCGGTGTTCCCCCCTTCCAGTCCCCCTAGGGAAAGTATTTAACTGTTTTTCTTCTTGCTTTGCTTTCCCACCACCGCTAACAGAAGAAGCAAATCCCTGATTTGCTATTGTTTGTTTTATTTATACTACAGGAGGGATGTACATTTCAAAATACAGTTATAAAGGGGAGTTACTAACACTTAATTCAGAAGGACATTTGTTTACAGGTAAATAAATTTGACATACTGCATGACTAGTAATTACTTTTATGTAGTAGTTAATTTCCTGATGACAGCCACAACATTTGTCTGAGTTAACAGATTTAAAAGACACTGTGGAACTACCTTTGATTTTTTTAAATAGGAGGGCTTTTGTTGCGTGCAGTGTTTATAGAACTGTTTTTTGGTGCGCAGTGGTGGTAAATCAAATTTAAGAATTGATCCAATGTCCACAAGTAACTTGTAGTTCCAGCATTCACTTGCTGGCTTGTAAAAATGTCTTGTAAGTGATTACATTAAGAATTAAATAGGTTTATGACTGACTTGATTTGTTTGGGGACACAACAAAACTCTTGTTGTAAATACTTTAAAATGGAATTTGATTAAATGCATCTCAAGTTGGTACAGAAGTTCTGAGCAGCACAGTTCTTAAATTATATGAGCATAAACTGTAAAAGGACTTGTTCTTGTTTGGGAACATAAAGAGGATTTTGTCTGGGCTGTGTCTTTGGCAGAGAGGGTATGAAGAAGTCCTTTTTTTGGCTATCACTTAGTTTTGAAATAGGCAGCTTAGTTTGTCCTATCAAACTATAGTTGTGGTTGCAGCTTGGACAGCTGGATGTTGTAACTGGCACCTCACCTGAACAATATTAACCTCCTGGCTATTGATCAGCGAAGGCCTGAGAGCACATGTATTTCAGATTACAGTTTTGTAAACGTAGATTAGGCCACCAGATTGAAAGAAAAGTAGATGTGGCTTCAGAGATTTTTGTTCTCCGTTTAGCATCTTCTTTATAGCTTAGTATCAGAGAAGCCTCTCTGAACCTTGTGATCAGCTGTACTTGCTGCCATGAAATGCCAGTTTAGATGTCGTGTCATTCGGCACAGAACATATAGTAGCAAATACTAGCAACCACATCTTAGTTGTGGCCCACAATGTGTTTTTGTAAAGTAAGCTAAGATGCTGGAACAACCTGGTGTTTCTAAGCTTTCTTGAAAGTTCTCTGCCCAGATTTGGTAACTGGGTCATGGTGTGAAGCTACTGCGGGCTTAGAGGGCCTTGAGCACATTGGAGCTGCTGCTGCTCCCATGAAACACCCAGGGCAGGATTTACATAATGCAGGAGATGTACTTCACTGGTCAAAGCCTGTGGGGACACCTATCTGTATGCTTCACTTGAAATGCTGGCTGGAGCCCAACTATGTTGTGTCTGTGCTGTTCAGGTGCAATTGGTTGTCAGCTGTGAGCTTACACTGGGATCTGCTGTGGGATGAGAGGTTAGGTTGCTCCTGATATCCCATGTAGTGGGCCCAAACACACACCTCTCTGCCCTGCTCCAGTCCCTGTGGGCCTTGTCTGCTCTCATGACAATGTCATGTGGCCGAGGTAGGCAAATGTGGGCAGCTGGGTCCTTTTTTGCCTGGTATTGCTGCTGTGCATTATCAGAACATGTGAAGAAGTGTGGCATATCAGGGTTTATGGTGTCTTGGGAGTATCAGGACTGTGCCACACCAGGGCATCAGTAACTGGTGGTGTGGTGGGCAAAGTGCTAGTCCAGGAGTGTGCTTTGCTGTAACCTGCTTTCTGATCTGGGCTAACTTGTACTGGACACAATCTAACATGCCAGGTGAGCCAGCAACAGGACCAAAGTTTGTGGATCTGAGCCTCCTTCAGTCTCTTGCTTATTCTCCCTCATGAACATGAGGTGATTACCATAGAAGCTCCTGCATCTTTTAAGCTTAGGTTTCAGCTTAAGCATTACGGAATAATTCCTTTTCTTCCTGCTCTGCTTTAGGGTATGAGTAGAAACAAATATAAAATTTCATCTTGGAAAGAGAGCAAGAGGACAGATTTGTCTCTTAAGTTTGTAGAGGCGAAAGAAAGCGAGCATGGTAAATGGAAGAGAATGAGGGAAGAGCTCTAATGAGACTCTCCCAAATACGGAAAAGATGGTTCTGCTCCACCTTCTGTTGGATGGTTAGTTTGACTGACTCCTTAATGCAGGTTTTGCTGCTGCAGTGCTTAGAAAAATGAGTTATCTCATTATTTATGAAGTTATTAACCTTTAAGGAATTAATATATGCGTAAAACCAGCGTCACTGTGATACGATGCTGATGTCATGCCATTCATGATTTCCTGCACTTCAGCCATGTGAGGAATAGTTTGGTATTGGAAAAGGTATTACAGAGATGCATGCTGAAAAACAAGAAAACAGAAGGCTAGGAGAAAGACGGAGTTGTTTAGCTTTTGACAGTATTCAGTCATGTGCAGACACAGGCTGGATAGACACAGCAGCCAGGTCATACTTACCTCAGATGCCCTCTGTTCACTGGGAACCATTCCTAGATGGCCATAAATGAGGACTGTAATAATTCCTTTCTTTCTTCCCCCCCCTCCCCCAGATTTTATGGGAGAGGAACTTTCTCTGGTTTACACATCTTCAGTAGTATGTTGACCTCTAGTTAACTTGCTCTTCTATTCCGGGAAATTACTCTTACTTGTTACTGCTGTCTTCAGTAGCATCGTTTACTAAAATAAATATATGAGGTGCTGCTCAAATGTGTGTTTTAAAGGATACCAGACAGAGCAGGTTTGCTGCTGTTGGAGCTGTGTCTATGGATATCTTGTTGGGCATTGAGAAGGGATCCCCAGCTCTTCATAGTGTGAAGAAAAAACAGCTTAAATTCTGCTTTATAAAATAAGTGCTCTGGAATAGCTGGCTGAAGGACCAAGGTGGAGCCCGGGCTGCAGGTTGGTGTCAGGCAATGTTTAGTGTTTTCCCACTTCGTTGTGCTGTGCTACCCAATCTTCCGTGCGTGGCTCCTCCTCATACCCCCTTCTCCCTTCACCACCTGTCTCCCCTTGAAGGAGATGGGCAGGTAAAGACACATCCCTGACAGCAGGGCTGTAGTAGCAAGTGAGGAGTGTTTCTTGGGTAGAAATTGTAGGGAAAAGGCAGTCCAAACTTTTTGGACACCACCGAGAGCAGAAAAAGTAGTTCTTCTGAACTTTGGATTTTTTTTGTTGATCTGCTTTTTTGGGCTGTATTGTCATTCAGATTCTGAGATGACAGTTTAGCTGATGAGGAGCAGGAGGCTGCCAAGTGGTAATCTTGGCAAGTGTTAACCCAGAAAAACCTGGAGTAAGTTAGCTGCAGATTGCAGAATTTGAGGCCTTTGCGCTTTTTTCTGGTTTTAATCATAGGATTGTCCTTTCTACACACTATTTTGGCTTGTAGCTTCCTTTATTTTTACATATGGTTATTGAAAAGAATACTACTTGTTCAGTGCAGCTAAACCATTGAATTCAAGATGCAGAGGTAGGTTGCACAGTCCCTGCGTTCTATTACTGCACAACATTAGAAGTGTTAACTTTCACACCTGGGTGTTGTGTTTTCAGACATAAACTGTGATAATCTTAAGGGGTTTGTTGAATGCTTTGCAAATTGCTTGATGCTTAAATGAAGCCTGTAAACAAGGTCTGGTCTTCTTTTGACATCAACGAATAAGTCTAACTTGCATGACTATTGTGCGTGCAATTTTGAAGAGAGAATGAAAGCCTGCCGTATTCATCAGATTCCATCCTAATTGCTCTGGAGCTGAAGGGGTTTGTTCCAAGGTAACTCTGGCAACTGTGAGTTACTGGTTTCTACTGCAGCGTATGGTGTTCTCATATTTATTTATGACGTTAAGGAATCCTTACATGTCTCTTGTTCCAATGTCATTTTTTGGTGTGTTTTCCCACCCTCAGGCAAGCATCTTAGCTGTTTCTTGGAGTTAATAATTATAACCAGTGACATACAGCAGATTGATAGTTTGGGGGGGGAAAAAGAAAACAACTCACCTTGTTTCTGGGGAAAAACTAGAAAATGAAGTGTTATGGGAAAAGCTGAGAAATAGTGATAAACAGTGAAAGTTCACAGGCAAAATATCAGAGGAGTGACCTCCTATTTCCCAGTCCATTTCTGCTGGCAGTGATGGAACTTGTTCAAATGTGACCTCCTTGCTTTGAAGGCTGCCAGTTTCAGATCACTGATGATGCATGGTACAGAGCCCTCTGTCCCTGCTGGGGTTTCAGCTCTAGGTTGGATTCATTTTGACCACCTGTTTCTTCCATCCATGGTTGTGTCTTAGTGAGTTATGGGGAATTAGTTGCTTTTTAATCTAGTTTCCGACGGATGGCTATCACCTGCATGCTTCACATGTGCCAAATATGCGCAGAGATGGTATAGATTTGTTAGGTGGCAATGTGATGTCTCTGTGGTTGGAGAGAGACTCCACTAAAAGCCAGGTCTTTTGTGGCAGGTTACAAATACTGCTGGGGTTTGTTTTATTAAGCTTCTTGGTTGCTGCAGGGAATTTGTCACCAATTACATTTTTTTGATCACCCAAGTAATACCAAATTGAATGGCGGGACGGACACTTCAGAGAGCACAGAAGTCATTATAGAAAAACAGAGAACATTTGTACTACAAGCAGAAAAATAATCAGATTCAATTTAGAAAAATAATAAAAGCTAATGCATTTGGGAAGAGATTACTTTCAGTAAGGGAGAGAAACACGAGGAACATTTCAGTGGTAGTCAGCCATGAGCTAGACACATTTTCAATAAGATACGGCAATTTTGAGCTATTTCGATAGGGACTTCATCTCATAAAGTTAGAGAGGTAAAAATAATGAGTTGTACTTAGGTGTGTTTCATTGCAAGAAAGGCAGCAGCAAACTGCAGTGCATTCAGGGAAGAGTAATAATATTGATCAGGGTGCTCTAAGGGCTGGTTTAGAGTAACGGAAAGGTCTGTGAGCTTATCTGGGACATTTGTATACCTCTAGGAGAGGTAGGAGTTGTAAATGTCAAAGGTAGAGAAGACACTGTTTGGGGAGTCAAGGAGATCTGAGTGGGATTATCAGGATGATACTGGAGGTGGGAAGATCTGGAGCAGAGTATTGGGAATTTTTACTGTTGGGGATTTATCTCTTAAGATGCACTGTGTGCTGGTTGATAGACTGCTGTACCTCAGGCTGTAAAGAAGCCTTCCAGAAGAAGTTCTGGAAGTTTTTTTACCAGGAAATATTTAAAACTGGACTTTGGGAAATCTCAGAATTTTTACCATTGTGGGGACTGAGGTGTAGCTGTGGGATGGAGGTTTCCTGGGCAAGGTCTTGCATCCATCACTAGTCCAGGCAGCGTCTGGTGATGTTGCGAGTCTGCCCACAATCAACCTGCTCAGTAAAGAACTGACTTTAGCAAACGAGCATTTTGGCACCTCTGCCCACCAAAATATAAAAATCCTTTTGAAGACCTAAACTCTTATTTAGGATTTGTAATAATAATTTAAAAAAAAAAAAAACCAAGCCAACAACCCAGCAATGAAAGCTACTCCTTGTTGTAACCCTTACCGTACATATTGTGACAAGCTTAGAAATGATGGTGTGCTCTTTTTTTGATCCTTTTAGAAATAGCTGAGAAGGAGAAATACAGAGAAAAAACCAACCCATCCCTTTTGTGGAGCCTTCTGCGGGAGTTCAGGAATTTCAACGGAGTGGTCTTTTGGCATAGACTGATTTTTCAAGAGACATTCCTGCCATTATGAATGAAGTAGCAATAGTGAAGGAAGGGTGGCTTCACAAACGAGGTAAGTGTCTCTTCCCTCCAGGACAGTAGATGGACTCTCCCTCGCGCGGTATCTGTCCTTTAGCTGTGTATCTTTAAGTAGTTGGTTGTTTTCCCGTTCACCCCAATGGGAAGCAGCTTATAAAGAGTGCACGTGACTGTCTCTCAAGTCTGAGGAAACACACGTATAAGGGATTTTCTTGGGGTGCGTACGTATGTGTGTGTTCACCAAAAACTGTGTCAACTGCTTGGAAAATGATGATGAAGAGAGCAAGTGAAGGAGGTGTTACTTAGAGTGTTAAAGGTTAAACTGTAGCAAATTATTTTGGTTTACATGTAGCTTTTTGTTTTATGTCAGAAGGTAGAATTGTCTTGAGGTGAATCTCCATTTGAACGGAGAAAACTATGCCTGTATTTTGCGAGCAATGCTGTGCTCTTGCAGAGACTTGCTAGAGAATGTGCTGTTCTGTTTGTGGCTTGTACCAGTGTCCTGCTTGTGTTTTGTTCGCTCTTGGTACCAGTGTCCAAGACAGGAAGAATAGCCTTGAGTTTGTGCACTTTGTGCATTTCTGTGGTACCACTGATGACACTTGTTTTTTATAAAAAGTCTTCATTCTTGGCTGGGTGGCAAAAGTGAAATGACATAGTCTCGTGTACTGTTATGCTTTTTGCATTCTTAAATGTTTTATTCCCAAAACAGTGGGTTTGTTCTTTTATTGCGGCATAGGGAGGTGGTTTTTTTTTCAAGTACTACAGCACTGCTCCTCTAAGATACTTGACTTACCTGTTTCTTTGTATTCTACTATCGTTTCTTGGAAAGGAGAAACCAGAGTTAGGTACTTTCCACAATATCATCATTTTTTTTGGACCAAAACCAGAATCTGTGCGCCCCAGCAGTAGGGAGCATCGCATGGTTCTGCAGACTCAGGATTTTTCTAGAGGGTTTGCAACAACTTGCCTGAAGGTGCAAAGGTGTAGCACAATTATTTCTGGAAGAAAATGGAAATACGTTATCATACTTGATAAAGGCTGGTGGTTCTTCTGCAGCAATAAGGCATTTCTAAGAATTCAGAAAACGTGTGGTAAATCCACTTTTTAAAAGGGTAGAAACATACATTTCTAACAGCTGGATATGCAGCTTGGTTTAGCAGATTGTCTGATGTAAAAATGTTTTGATAAAGTTTTTTTGTGTGTGTGTGACTTTTGTTTGTTTTGTTCTAGTTGATTTTAGTTAGAAATGCCTTTCCACTCATTATCTTAACTCATTCAACAATTCTGGTGTGCCCAGGCTAGCTTGTTCTGATAAAGTATTTGAGTTATGCTGTGTTTGGGTGAAACACTAGAAAGAAACACAGAATTATGTTTCCGTTCCTATTTATCAGTCTAGAAACTCTTCAAATCGAAGAGATATATTTTAGTTTTAAATGGTGTTTTTAAGCTGAGGGTTTTTTTTAACCATCTATTGTTACAAATCTTGCTGCATTTACCTGTAACTGAAAAAAAAAAACTTTGTTATTTTGAGGAGCACTGGACAAAAATCTGGAGGAGAAACATTTACTTGACAAAGTATGAAAACAGAATTGTATTGTCAGGATGATTCAGAGGCAGATGTGTCGGAAACTTTAAAATATGTTGTATTTCAAGCTTGTCTGTATTTACGCTTGAGAATTGAATTTTGGTTGTTTCTAGGATTGTGATAAAACTACTTTCAAGTAAGGACATCTCTGGAGGAGGTCTTAGTAAAAGATGCCCTGATTTCCTGATGTGATCTGATTTTTATTTTTTTTTTAATTACCTTAGAGAAACAGAATATTATCTCTGATGGTTTTCTGATAATATTATGATGAGATTATCTGAGGAATTCATTTCCACTTCCAAAATGTTGTTCTGCATATGTGAGACTGCAAATTTGTGGCTTTTTTTGGATGCCAGATTTCCTGCTCTTCTTAACCTGTTCCTGACTGCCTTTTTGCCTTCTTGGCATATGTGGTGACACCTCTTTCTTTCCACTTCATTGACTTTGCAACTGTTAATTTGCCATTGACTCTGTGAGTTGGATTTTAGAAAGCAGTGCTATCTCTCCTCAGCTTGCCCATGTCAGCTCCATTACTCTCTTGGCTTTTGTAGCTGTTTCAGAATCAGTTGACAAATCCAGTTCTTTTGGCTAGGGATGCGTAGGGGGGGAACTGATCCACTGATGCCCACATGTGTTTTGTAAAGGACTTTTTCTTTTTATCATCTACATTTAATGCCAGACCATATCAGTTTGCTGGCTCTGCAAGATCCAGTGCTTCAACCACAGGATGTTTCCAAAACTGATGTCTGATAGTATGAGCTTCTGAAGTTGAGGCATAAACAGTAATTACTGCAGGGAGGGACTGCTAAAGGAGGATTTTAGATACAGGAAACGTATATTGTTTGTCTTTTGGATCATTTATAAAACCAAAGGTTGCACTGCATGCATTCTTTAAAGATCCTAGGGCTTTCCACATGCAAATGTTTTGAGCAAGTGACTGGCTGAAATCCAGACTGGGCAATGATGTTCTCTCTGACGTTCCCCCATAGCTTTGGTGGGATATGGTGTCTCTTAGTTCACGTCCTGAGCAGTTGAACAGCACGGCTGTGTGCAGTTAAACAGTTGCTACATCTCACCCCAGCAGTGGCTTAATTTTGGTGGTTTTAATGATTTCCGAATGTATAAATCAGGCTGCAAAGTGCTCTGGAGCCCTTCTGGATGGCAGGTGTATATAAGCATAAAGCTGTCATTAGCAGGAGCAGGTGTTTTAGCAGGGAAATAGCAGGGCTTTCTAGAATTGTGAAGCTGTTTTCTTCTGTCAGCATGCTTTACATTTTTGGTTTTGTTTCCAACATTAAAAATACAAATGGAGAAATGAAATTAAACATCCCTGCCTGGCCGAGAGCTCTTGGCAGTTCTGTAAGTCAGTTGCTTAAAGGAAGCTCTACTTCCAGTAGTGCAGATGTTTGTTTGTGCTGAGGCCAGTCATCTCCATGACATGTCTAACCTTAACCAGGCAGAAAGAGAAGAATTCATGAATGAACATTTTTTTCCCCCCCTTTTCCCCCTTGGCAGCTCTTGGTGCTGTTACTCTGATCACACTGAGGCGATAGGCTCCTTGTGAGAAGACAGAAGCAGCAGTTAAAATACTGACCACTCTTTGCCTAACTGCGTGGCTGAAGTGTTCCAACACACGCTTAGAAAACGTGAAGCAGCTCAGACTTGGGCTTGGTGTATCGCGTGTGTACATCCAGAATACACAGTCCCTGGTTGTGTTATGTTGAAGGTTTGTTTAGTGGGGAAGGAGGATGGACCTGGGTCTATGCAGAGGTGCTGTAATTAGATGGAATATAAGGGGGAAGGAGAAAATTATCTACTGAAATTGATGCTTGTTGAGTTCTGAGATTATAGGTTTTCTGGATTTATGTCATAAGCGTCCTTAATTTTGGTTGTGTGTTGTGGAAGTTTTTGGATAAAAGGTATCCCTGAGTGTATTGTACTTTACCCATCCATTTTAAAGATGTCATTGGATTTCTCACATCTTTCTGCTCTGGTCCCTCTTTATAAAGGTCCTTCTATTGTCTTCAGTCTTCATCCTGTTTTTTTTTTTTTTTCTTTTCAAAGTCTTTCTGCAAAGCTAACAAAGAGAGGGATTGTGCGTTTTGATACTCTGTCATCTCTGTCTTCCGTAGTATGTCCGGTTTTCTTATTAGAGCATAAACTTGTATGGAAAAAGGAGTCTTTTGGAGGCAGAAAAAGTGGGGGGGAGGGAAATGTACACTGGCATTTTAAAAAGGAAACAGAAATCTCCATTTCCCACTCAGGGAACTCTGAAGCAGTTAGAAGCAGCAGGAGAGACCTATGTGTTCATCCATTAATATTTAGCAGCAAATGTGGAGCTGCTTTTTGCTTTTGTTTTTAAAGAGTATTTAAACATCACACAGTAATTTTAAAGAACGTGTCCCCCAGATGTCAACTTGTGTGGACTTCAGGCAGGTAAAATTGACTGATTGAGACTCTGGCTTCTGAGCTGATCAAAATTGTTAGAGGTCCTTAAATGAGAAATGATACAAAAGATATCTACTCCACTTACGGAAACACTACTATTTTTTTGTTGTTAAATAATTATTTCTGTAATGAAATGGAGTGATACAGGCATCCTATTAAATAACCGACAGTCCACTGTGATTTGTCTTCCTGTAGCTTCATTGCATAAAATGAATGCAGTGTCATATGTAAAATACAAGCCAGGAATTAAAAGCTGATTGTTACTCTTTTAACTATCTCTAGCAGAATATCGTAGACTGTGAACTTTAGCTTTGTTATTTTGAGCACAGGTTCATACTTGCAGTATTCTGTTAGTATTAATACAAACAGGATGAGGTATGACCAGAAGTTAACTTTTTTTTTAAGCCGGTGAGTCTCTTGTATTGCTGGTTTTCTTCACCTTTTCTTTCTTCTCTCTTTTCTGCTCTTACCGTGTTCCCTACCTCTTCTTGTATGTGAGTGTGTTTCATTTTGGGGTGATTTTTACATTTCACCTTGGCTTCTGTCTGTCGCTGGGATGTAGCAGTGCACTTTCTTGGTCACTTGTGTAGCCAGAACCTTCAAGGTTCAGGTTAGTTCAAGAATCATTTGGCTTTTGTGGTATTTCAAAGGAATGACTGTGGCACTTGATACAAAGGATCCTAAGACACATTTGAACTCTGAAGATGCCAGTTATAGAGGGCACAGCTGCTTCAGAGGAGAAACTGGGGGGAAGAGGAAAGGTAAGACACAAGATAGTGGCCGAACAATGAATGGAGGGGGGAAGTTTGTAACACAGGAGGAAGCTGGTGCTACTTCCAGAACTGAAGGGTTGGATTTGTAAGGAAATCTGTTGCTCTTCTTATTGGAAACAAAAGATAAGCTGTGTCAGTTTGTGGTTATTCTTGTGTGTCTCTTTTTCAACATAAGGGGTGATAGTTTTGCAATGTTAGCTCTCGGTTGCTTTTATTTTGCTTGCCTTGTTCTGGGAAAAGGGGACTGGGGAGGAACCAGGAAACTGTCGACCAATAAATCTGACCTTGGTGGTAGGCAAGATGCTAGAGACATTAAGAAAGGATGAGATCACAAAACATCTGGAGAAATATGAGCTGATAATGGCTAGTCAGCTAGACTTTTGGAGGGTAAATCTCATCTGGTGGAATTATTTGTGGAGAGATCATAGGAAACAGGCTGGATCCAGTGTACTGTAAAGAGCCTACTTTGGATGACAGGGAAGTCAGATGCTGAGAATTACCTAGTACAGTGTAACTGTACTGTACTATGTCTTTGAAAGAGCTAGTGCAGCCTAGAGATTGCTCATCTTCCTTCCACTGCACAGACTACTTAAATCTTTGTTACTTTCCAGTGTCCTTTTAGAAAAGTCTTCCTTCCAGAACATTTTTTTCATGTAGGAAAACCTTTTATTCAAGCCACAACTTCATGTTTTTGAAGTGCAAAGTACAAATGTTTCTTTTTTCAGTAAAAATTACTTCCAGAAAATCTTTTTTCAACATTTTCCCCTACTTTGCAAAATACTTTCAATTCTTTAGAGAAGTTATGCTAGGTTAAATGTTTTTTGCTGTGTTTGTAAACTGACTGTCTGGAAATCAGATGCAAGTGACACCAAACACTCTCACTTTGAATGACAGAGGGAGAGCTCAGATGTTGATGCCCACGTTATTTATGTCACTCCTGGAAGTTTACTTTCATATTCTGTTTTATTGCACATCAGGAGTGAAACAAACTAGGTCTCAATTTTGTCTCTAAAAGTGGGGTAGCATCATAAATTACTGTTACTTGTTGTTAAAAGAGATCTGAGAATGAGAGATCTAGGACATTACAAGCCCTGTTAAAGTGAGCCAGGGAATGCTTGATACAGGGGATCATGCAGAACCTGCCTGTGTTGGCTTTGATCCTCTTTTTCATGGTTCCTTCCTTTTCAAGAAGGAAAAGTTAGGCCAGTGCAAAAAACAAAACCAAAAACATTGTCTATGTGTGGGTTTCTGTTCTTTTTTCTCTCAGTAGGCATGTTGAGAAGTCATCAGGTTTGGATTTAGGAAGAAGTACTAAGACTGCTATTTTGAGGTAAAGAGAGCAAGAGATTAAGGCTTGCTCATTGTTCTTCCAGGAGTGGTTCTAGGCAAGGTGCTGTGCCATATATTTTAAATTTGGCGCCTTGTCCTCACTTGAAAGCCTCTTCCCCTGCAGCCCGTGTGCAGATGCCAGAAAGTTCCTTCCCTTCCAGCATTCCCTGCTGGTTCTCCCCTTGCCTAAGCACCATTAGTTGCACTCCTTGCTTGTGCGTGCAGCTTCCCCTGCCTAAACTTGCTCTCTGTTAGCACTCCTAGCCCTAGACATTACCACCTGAAAAAGCTGGTGAGGACTTCGATGCCCTTAGAGCAGTACATGGTGACATGTAGTGTATTGTCCTTTTTATGTTGCCAGTAATCCTTGTAAAAATCAGAGTGGTGGTTGGTCTCAGACTCATTCAGGAAACAAACCTTGATGTGTATTAGAAAAAGGAATTTGCTGAACATTTGCACATTTAAGTTGAATGCATTTTAAAAGACAGAGTGTTGTAGAAACCAAACAACTGTCAGCCTTGTGAGGTTTTTTTTCCCCCTTCTACATACCAAAGTAACTTTTACTAAGAGAAAAAAAAAAAGCGTTAAGTCTTATTTTAAAAGTCATCTCTCATGGGGGAAGACAGAGGTGGGATTATTATTTTCAGATGTATTATGTTGCAGGTACAATGTGCCTCTTAAAGGGGGAACAAAAACCAGGAAATTATGTGAGGAAAGAGGAAGAAAAAGAATGGAGAAAGAATAGCACCATATTAGGTGTGAAGTAGTGTGCCTCTGTGAGAAATACTTACTGCAACTAAAAGGGGGAAATAATGAAGACTGACTTTGAGTGCAGTTGGAAAACATGGTGCAGAACTCTGCGATTATTCTCCCACCTCTTTAAGTTGAGCCAAAAATGTGAAAAAGATAGCTGCTCAAACAATATTGTGAAATTTGTCAATTTATCCAAAAGTGCATGGTCATATTTGAGGACAGCTGAGGTAAACAGTCATCACAGACTGTGGGCAAGTCAGTTGCTGTTTTCCTGAGTCTCTTGGGTAAGTCCGGAGAGCGTGTTTTGAAGTGCTGTCCAAAGCCCAGGCCTTTGGTGGACGGCCTGTAGAAATACACTTTGGAGTCAGTGGTTTGTGCATGACTGCCGTGGTATTTCATGCTCATATTGAGACTGAGTGCAGGGTCTGAATCGTTTATGGGGCTATCAAATCAATCTCCTCTGCTTGTGCTTTACTAATGTACTCTTGTTGAGGACCGCTGAACATGCATGCCAGAGAAGTGGGTTTTGTGTTGGTTGTGAACGACATCCTTCATAGGAGATACCTGTTTTGGGAGGGAGCTCCAGTCTTAAGAATGGTTTGAGCTGGAAGGGACCTTTAAAAATCATTTAGTCAACCCCCCTTGCCCTGGGCAGGGACATCTTTCACTAGACCACGTTGCTCAAAGCCCCATCCAACCTGACCTTGAACACATCCAATGGTGGGGCATCCACAACTTCTCTAGGCAGCCTCTTCCAGTGTTTCACCACCCTCAGAGTAAATAATTTCTTGCTTATATATAATATAGTCTAAATCTACTCTCCTATAGTTTAGAACCATTGCCCCTTGTCCTGTTGCTACAGACTCTGGTAAAAGTTATATATTGAAGGGCCACAATGAGGTCTCCCTGGAGCCTTCTCTTCTCCAGGTTGAAAAGCCCCAACTCTCTCAGCCTTTCTTCATAGGAGAGGTCTTCAAGACAAGTGTTACTCTACTGATAGGAAAGTCTTAACTGAGGAGGTTGATGCTGGTGTTACTTGAGTGGACTCAGGTACTGATGGAGGTCAGGGCTGCCTACAGCAATTGCTGCTAATTCTCAAATTTTAAGTGCAGCCCTTATGTTTGTGGTGGCTTTATAAATCTGTTCCCACCTGTAGAAGTCACAAGATTTTGAAACTTCCAACCTTTTTTTCTTTCTGAAGCAGAGGAGCTTTCTAATCCTCATGATGCATAGAAAAACTGGAAAGCATAGTCTAAACTGAAGAATGCACTGAGGTTAAGGAGAAGAACAAAGGCTGTTTATTTTTAATGAAAAATCTGAAAACGCAGAGAATTTAAAATAATTTATAATATGGATTTTTATTTTTCTGCACTCTTAGCAGTATACCCTATTTCTGCAATTGTGTCAAAGGATCTAGGGATCAAGAAATGCATCCTTGTTACACTTCAGAAACCAAGCAGTATGAAAAAATGACTTACACATTTTCTGCAAGGGACCCAATGGGTCTTAAAGACTAGAAACATACAAATGAAACTATGTTTGAACTGCTTTTTTACCCGTCAAACTATAGTTAAATGAAATGTCAAGATTTAAGAGGAAAAAATACTTATATAAAATTTTTGCTATGTATATGCCATGTTACAGCTGCCAATGTAATTCCACCTTGTTCAGAACGATGTAGTTACACTGGTGTGGAAAATATTTGCACTAAGGAGGGTTTGTGCCCTGAAATACAAGGGTACACACTGTCGTGTATATTCTTGCCGTTATGTATAAGTTGGAGTGTCATGGCTGGAGTGTCAGTAAAAAGTTACAGCCTTGAACAAACCTGTTAAGCAGTTTAAAATCTATTGTCAGGCCGCTTCATAGCTGCAAAGTGGGAATACTGCAGTTTATTTGCAGGTTGCTTTTCAGGGGCTTCCAGGCTCGGATTGTCTGGACTGGTGTGTTTTTGTGTCAGACATACCCTGCGCTGGTCTGTGGTCTGTCAACCTTCTATAAATAGCAGTCAGCTAACTAAATGAAAGTGTTTCTCCGTAATGCAGATTTTTGGGGATTTTGGTTTTTTTAAACAAAATTTTGGGAACACTAAGAGAAGAGAAAGCATTTGTTTCCTAATTCAAGACTTGACTTAAATGTGTAGTTGCATAGGTTTTATTAAATGTTTATTATTCCACTGCAAATTTATGCATGGAGCAGATGAGAGTCCAGTTGTGATAATCCATGGTGACAGTGCTGGTTGTGGAGCTTGGAAGTAGTTTTATAGTGGAAATTCATTTCTGAACGTAGGATGTGAATCCTTTGCCGCTATTAATTCAGTAATCAAGTCACTCTGTGGTAAGTGTTCTTTGTGCTGCTCTGGCTGTATCTTGAGAAGACCTTGCTTTGAATTGGGGGATAAACACCACTAATCATCATGGCTTTTTCTTCAATATTAAAAAAAGAAAAAACAACTTGCCTCTTTACATAATTAATAGAAAAAATGTTTTGCTGTTTGAATACTGTGTTTGGTGATACATTTCAGACAGTGAAGGAGTAGAATAGTAGTTGACTTTTTCAACTTGAAATTTTCTTTGCATCGGAGATCATTGTAGTTCTAGGTGTAATTTTTACTATAGCATGAACATTTGAATGTATATAACTGATGTATCTCCTGGTGTGGAAGTCAAAGCCACCTTGTGACGTGTATGATAGGAAAAGTATTTATTCTAAATAAGAATTAGGGAAAAATTACTTTTTCATACATGGAAAACCACTGCAAACTTGCCAGCAACAGCCTTCAGCTGACTTGTGGAGATATTGCCTATTGAACACTATTGTGACAGCTTGCTTCTGTTGTTTTCCGCTGAAGTTCAGCCTGTAAAGTCAAGATATCTTGATCTGAGAGATGGGGAGATAGTTAAATTACATCATCATGGAAGAATACCAGCGTACTTAGCTTTAAAGCCATTCAAGACTACATTGGCACCCCTTTGTTATACAGTGTAGCTGAAAACGAACTGCAGCAATAATGAACCAATCCATCTAAATCACAGCAGCTGAACAACTGACTGTTCCATCTCAAAATGCAAATGCCTTGTGCAGAATGGATTTAATTGTAAATGTTTGCTTAGTAGGGAATATGAGCCTTTTAGTTTGTGACAATAATCGTGAATACAAAGACCCACAGAATTTTAGGGTTTACATAGCTTGTCCCTGTTCTCATAACAATATTTCAAAGTCAGTTTTTTGAAATGTACCATTTGGCTTTTTTCTAGCCAGTGAATAGAACTCTAAATGCCCAATCTCTAAGCGGTGTTTCGAAAACTGAAAGATAAATTTAGCTCTATGTATTTAGATCAGGCAGGATTTTCTGTTGTATTTCTTTCAAATCTATCTTAGGGCTTTTGTGTAGCTTCAGATAACAAGAGGACAAGTGCTGACTTTCAGAGCGTGGATTTGGTTTTGCAGTGCAGAAATGCCAAGTGTAACTTAGAATATTAGCATGTTCTTTGAGGTTCCAGTAAGGTAGTAAGGTCACTCTCAAACAATTAAAATACTACTGCTAGGAATTTATTTTCTAGTACAACAGACAAACAACACCCCCATCCCCCCAGCCCCATGAAAATCTTAATTGTTTCTTAAAGTCTTGAAACCGTGCTACTGAATGTAACTCATGAGGATGAATCGGAAAGGAAAAAGCTACGGAATGTTGCAAGTAGGAAGAGAGAAAGCAGAAATACCTGCCTCCAGGCTGTTCCTAGGTAACTTTCTGCATAAGGAGAGACAGGTAAAACTTTGAAAACACACACAAACTGTGCATGTTTATGCATCTGCTGGCATTTTGTGTGTTCTTTAATAGCATTCACATGTGGATTAGTCCTTCTGAAAAAAAAAAGGCAACCAAGCCCCCTGAAGAATAGGCCTTTGTGACACTGGAGAAGTTTACTGTGCCAAAGTTATGGTAAGAATTTGTAAATTTTGGCTGCTAAAGTGTTTCCTTCCCCTGCTATGTTTCTAGTGTTGGAAACTTTTAAGTGTGAAATAGAGGGTGGGGTTTTTTTTGTTTGTTTGTGGGTTTGTTGTTGTTGTTTTTTAAATGACAATGCAAACATTCATTTCACAAACTAAACTGCCCCTTCACATGAGTCTGCTGGCTGTATATAAACACCCTGTTGATCTTGTTCTGCAGAAATCTTCGGGCTTCCTGAGTCAAACAGAAAAGCTCCACTGCTCTTTTTGGGGCTGCGCTGTGGACCTAGGCTGTATCTGCTCAGATTTAGTTTGCCAAATTAATGTCCCTGAAAGAAATGTTTTTACTTGGAACAAGGCCCTCAAAGCTGGGAAGTTTTTTTTATGTCTCATCTTCTCCGTGTGTTTAAAATATTTCATTCTGCTATCTCAGGAATGGTTTTTATTTTGCCTGTATTCCTAGGATAAAGCTGAACCTTTTGGGGAGATGTTTAGCATTTCTTAATTGCAAAACTGTCTTCCTCTTACACATGGTGGTGTTTCTTCACGCGGATCTTCCATTGAATGTTTGAGTTTGTGGGTAGGCAAAACAGCGTGCGATGAGAGAGCTCTGCAGAGCAGGGAGCGCTGCGAGGACGCTGGTGGCTGTACTGCCAGGTGAGCGTTCCTGGCTGCTGGGACACGGCGACGAGCTGTACAGCACAGTTTACTTCACAGCGCTTTTGTGGAGTGACCAAGGGCAGAATTCAAGTCCAAGGCTAGACTGTCATGGTGACAAAATATTTAGAAAACATTTTCTTGCTTGAAACAAAAGCTTGGATTGTGCAATGGCGAAGTACCGTCCTAGTGCAATAAACGCTGTTGTGTATTTTTAAAGGGTTCTGTGTGTTCGCTGACTGTCACCTCTTGCCAGATTCAGCATGTTCAGGTAAAACAAGACGTTCTTCCTCCGGACCGTTGCCTTTACAAGCTGTGTTAATTCTACCCCTTGACACAGTGGGGCTGCAAAGATGTAGCAGCCAAATTTGGCCTCACATTTTGAACTTAGTGGACAGGCCTGTTAAAGACAGATGCAGTGGAGCAGCTTCTCTTTAGCAGTGGTGGCTCAGCTGCATAAAGAGCAGCTGCTTAAAAGTTACACCTTGTCATTGGCATAGACTGAGCTGATCCCGAGTGAGCTCTAGGACTGGACTTGGTGATGGCTTTTATTGGGTTAGAATGTGTTGTTCTTGCTGCAGGAGGAACCTTTCATACTGTAGGTGTTTCATCCTTCCATAATAACTGCTATAACTCCTGGTTTTTTAAATGCTTGAGGTTTTGAGATGTCACAGCCTTACTCAAACCTGCCTCTGATTTGAAATGAAGCCAGGGTCTAAAGTGGCTGTAGTAGATTGTTCATAGGGAGTAATATAAAATTATTTTAAGATGAGGCAAAAAATCATGTGGTCGGTTCACCACACTGCGATAACTGAGTGAAGACTACTAGCCAGCTGTGTGCAATTCAGTTCAGCATAACTGCACCACTTGGAGTTAATGCATTTTTTCCCAGTCCAGTCTGTTTCCTGGGTAATACCAGTTGTAATTTCAGGGAAAAAAGCATGATTTTACATGTATACCGCCTCCTCTGCTGGGAGCAGCAGGTGGCCAGATCTCTTGCTGAAATAGTGACTTGTCCCGGCTCTACAGCAGCTCTAACCAGATCATCTGCAGAGACTGTATTTTTTAATCTCCAAAGAAGTTGATGTTTTCGAAGTTGCTGCAGTTGTTGGAGCATGCTGTTATTCATGAAAATGGAAATCAAAAGCAAACCATGAAGGGGGGGAATACACTTTTCTAAGGTCTGCATCATCTTGCATCTTTGTATGCTAGGCATGTAACGGTGTCCCATTCAGAGCGCTGCTCTGAACAAGGCAGAGCTCGTTCTTTGGGCTGCTGCTTTGTTGCGATCTACTAGTTCCTCTTGCATTGAGCTGCAAAACCAGCTGCTTTTGCTTTTCATACCTATTTTTACCATCTCTAATTTGCTATTAAGATGTTAACTTCTGCCTCCAGTTAGCCTAGCATGTCTCTATACTGCGACGACAATGTGAGGACAAGCAAACACTTCTGTGCTTTCTCTTGTGCTACCCTTTCACACTTGGGAAATGGTCCCTGTAAACAGCTGCAGTACTGCTTTATTATCCTCTTTGAAAGCTCTTGCTCCTTGTGTTCCATATAAAAGGCCCTGAGGAACTTGCAGTGCATGTGTACTGAGCCTGCTGTTCGCCGCCATGCCTGGTATTGGTCCCCCTGTCTTTGTGTGGCTGGCTGGCTGGCTGGCTTGTTGCTGTCCTGCAACAGTAAACTCTGCAGAACAGAGACTGTCTCCTTGTTTTATCGTATAGCAGCAGCTCAGCTCCAGCTGTGTGTCTGAAGTTGCAAGGTACTGCAGTAATACAAATCCCTATGTTATAGAAAGTTGTATCTAAAACAGGGGGGAAAAAAAGACAAAAACGCAAAAGATCAGATTTACTGTGATAATTGTAATACATTTTTAAGGGTTGGGTTTTTTTGGTGGGTTCTTCTTGTGATTGTTTTTTCCCTCAGGGATTGTTATTCTTCTGACATGTTACTGGCAGGAATGTGCAAAAATCAGTATATAGGAAGTTTTCTTCCCATTTTAAGGAATCCTCTCCTTGTGGCCAGAGGAGAGCTTTCTCCTCAGCAGCTGCTCCAGGCTACTAAGAATGAGTTACTTCACAACAGCTCTTGTTGGTGTCTTGGAGAGGTTTGTTTACTCCTGCGTCTAGATTGGGTGTGCTTATGGTAAACCCTCATGTTTCTGGAGACTTTTCACTTTTCAGGCACCTTTTCAATTTTAGGAGTGGGATGACACACGACAGGATGTGTGGTTGCAGATCCATGCTCACACTTCAGAGGCTGTGCATACCTTTTTGACCAAGTACAATCCTGTGCTCTTTCTCTCATCATTCATGTGGTGAGATAAAACATGGAGGAACACAGAAATCATTTCTACTTTTTATGACCAGTGCACACACAGATGCTTATTGATATTCATCTTTCTGCTGACTCTTAGAATCCTCAAACCAGTTACTGGAGGCAAGGAGATTAAAATGAGGGCACATGGCCAAGAAGACTTGAGGTTTTGTTCCTTGAATTTGACTTGAAAGTTGAAGTTTGATAAAGTTGCATTCATTCTAATTTTTGCCTTTGTATTTTTATAATTCTCCTGAATTACCTGCATGTGGTATTAGTGTTAGAATTTCTTTTGTAGCATTTTGAATGGCCCTGCTTTGAGTGGAGGGTTATACCAGGTGACCTCTAATGGCTCCTTTTGACTTAAAGTATTCTGTGATTTTGTGATTCTTGACCGATTTGATATTGGGAATCTCATGCAAAGCCCAGCCTGATTTTGAAGGAGGATAACAGCCCCATTCCTAGAGGTTGGTTTTGGTTTGATATTCCTTGTGATGGCTGTCAAACAGAAAATAAATAGCGGTTCTTCTGTTGTCAGCAGGCCTTTTCATTTTTCAGTGTTGGCTGATCTGTTCAAATACAGAAGGTGGGATTTTTGAAGGAAAAGGCTCAAAACATGGAATAATAAACAAACCTCGCTAATTTACTACTTATTAGCATTCTAGGTCTGTGCTTTGGAACTAAGAGTTGCTTTTTGCTTTAGTTACTAGAATGTCTGGTTACTAACATTGCTCCGTAGCTGTGAAGCTGCTTGGAGTTTTGCTTTCTTTTGTTTGTTTGTTTGACTGTTGCTGTGAGGCTCGCTGTCAAAGTAGAAATGTTTCTAACCTCATCCCAGCCTTTCTCCTTCACCCTTCTGTAGTTCTGGTGTAAAGAAGGGGGAGAAATAGGGGTAGCATGATGTGTTCTTTCTAGCTCTGTTCTTTCTGGTCCTCTCCAAGCAAGGCTTCAGTTATTTTATGTCACTGATGGAAGTTGAATTAGGTGCCTTGATGGTCACCTTCAGCAATAGCTGGTTGGCTGCAGCATCTTGAGGCTCTGACCATGGCAGATGAGGTGTGCTTTAGATACACATTGTGTTGCTGGTGGCTGAAGTTCTCAGCAACAGCGTGTTACAAAAGTAGAGGCCGGGGCGTAAGGTCCATCTTATCAGCAGTGATGACAGGGTAGTCTACTGATAGTAGGGGCAATCTGGAAGCTGAGCATGGCTGATCTGGTGCCCTCAGCTAGCACCAACTCACAAATGTCTTCCTTTGTCCCCATCAATGTAGTGACTGTGTCCTTTATCAAGGCCTGTTTGTGATGGTTTAGTAGCACTCCATCATCCTTTGGCTGTTTTGAGGAGCAGCCACCTTTTGGCATCAGACTTGATAAACCAGGTGATCCAAAGGGTGATGGATCTCTACTGTTTATTCCAGGGTAACGGTCAGCTCAAACAGTTGACATTAAATACTGCTTTGTTGTAGAAGCTTATTTCATAACCCGTGCTCTGGATGGCTGCAACAGGAGTCCCGAAGGACAGAGTAAATTTTGGACCTGAAGTGCCATTTCACTTAGAAAATTCTGAGAGCCTTTGAGGGCAGGGTTGAAGTCTGGCTCAGCCAGAAATGGGAAACCTTGAGCAGTCTCCAACCTCTGGAGTTTGTTTTATCTGAGACAACATGATTGTGTGAAGTCTGGAGCCAAGGTCTCCATATGAAACTGCATCAGATCTGTGTTTAGATCTGTGTCTGAAGTGAGATAGCTGTGGTTCTAAAAAGGTTTTTAAAAATTTGTTACTGTTTTATAACCTAAAATCTCCAGAGAAAGGAGGTTCCTGGAGGATGCATATCTAATACCAGCTTCCTAGTAAAACCTTCACTAATTATTTGGCTGTACTTATGACCTGCCATGGATTTTTTTTTTCCTTTTTTTTTTTTTTTGTGTTTTCCGCTTTGAAAACTTGATACGTCTTCCTTCATTTCCCACAATACCAGGATAGTGTTGACTATTTTTGAAATTTTTTTTTGTTCAGATTTGGACTTCTAAATGCATACAATGCCTGCATCTGATACCCTCTTTCATTTTTGCTGGGCTGGAAATGCTATTAATAAAAGACATAGGCATTCCCTGTTCCTCGTTGCCCAGGGGAGATAGGTAGGTCAGTCAAACTGAAGGCAGAGCATCTAGAAGCTGAAGAAGTGGCTGGTGTATTAGAGTACCATCCTGGAACTGAGAATCGAAGCCAGTCCTCCCGTGCTCTGCCACAAACTTCCTCCTATATGATCATCTCAGATAAGGTTATTTTTATCTCTCTCTGCCCCAGTTCCCTATCTGTAAAATGGTGATAACACCACTTCCCTACTTCACAGGGATGTTGTGAGGATAAATGCAGCTCAGGCTGTGGGGCTTTTGGATACTGTGGTAACTGGGAGCACAGATGGAAGAAGGGAAATGCTCTGCACAAAAGCTCTCTGTTCTTTAAGCCCCGTGGTAGGTTACAGCACTGATGTGACTGTGGCTTCCGCTGAAGTTATGACTTGACTGGTGCCATGTCTTTTCTCCAAATGCTTCCTTGCTCGCTGCTGTGCATATCAGCAAAGCGCTTCACGTCCTTGCTAAATACCGTTGTTTACATGTTTGGCTGCAGGCTCTGAGAGCCCAAGAGCCTGGGTGAGACTTGCTACTGTTGTGTTCACCAGCGTGACTGAATGGAGGATGTGCTTCTGGCAGCAGCCACCCAGCACATTGCACAGGCCCACTCAGAGTCTGGAAGGAGTTAAAAATATGTATGAATGGATTTTCACTTGTGAAATTCAAACTGCTGTAGCAGTTACTCAGAGCAAGCTGTGGACTGCCATCTGACCAGAAGAAAGCAATTGTCCTTGACATAACTGGTTAAATTTCATAGAAACCACATCCTTTATGTTGCCACTGACAACAGAACATTCCTTAACGTTTGATTTCAAGTGGTACTTTGTTACCCAGCTGTACATGCAAACGTACTTTCTTCAGAAAAATTTCTGTCCAAAGGCACCACAGAAGAGCTCAGACCTCTTTCCGTTTTAATGTGGACTTTGTTGTGCTTGTTTATATATAGTACCAGCAGGTAAGCGACAGGAAACCTGTGTGCTTAACATTTACAGTGTTGCATGTCCAAAGGGAGGGCTGTGGTGAGTTGAGCATTTGTTCAAACAAGCGTAGCTCATCCAGATGGGAAGTGTGTTTTTGGGGAGTTTTTGGGGAGAGGAGGTAGGAGTGTACCTCATTTATTGCTTGCTCTTTGAAATAGGTGGCTCATGTCATCTTCCTTGTTCACCTGCTTTGATAAATACTGTAGTTAGTTGTCTCTGCCCATCCACTTGAACAGGACAAAAATAACTTCAGTGTAATCCATCCTCTCTGTCCTTTCCACCCCTTCCCTCCCCTTTCCTTTCCTGCTGCTGGGTTTAGGGCATTCAGTTGTTTGGGAAGTGGTAGATTTTTTGTTTGTTTTGCTTTGTTCCCTTACAAATAGGGTTGGGGTGCAGGAGAGAACATTTACACCCTGCAATAAAATTGTTGTGAAGAGTATGCAAACTGTCAGAAACACTTCCTCCTCTCTTGTAACATTGGCTGAGGGGTCAGAGTGTGTGCAGAATGCGTGGAGGGAGGTGGAGCAGAGAGGTTGGGAAATGACTTGCATGTGGCATACATCTGTCTGACAAAAAGCCAACCGTGCCAGGGGATAAATGGACAAACAAATAGTGTTTCAGCTCTGAACTCAGAGGTTGAACCTAAAGTTTATGCAGAAGCGGCTCTTCAGATAAGTTTCCGATGGACCTTGACTCCTGTTGTGCAAACATGTAGTAGCTAGCACAGAGGAGACTGTCGTCTGAGTCCCTACTCAGGAGAGGATCTACACATAGGCTGTGCTTTTCACGACTTCTGTGTCTCAGGATGGACATATATATAGTGATAAAATCTGACACAAATCAGCGCTGGCCAGAACCCCCAGAAGTATTTAAGAGCATGACCCCTTGACTTTAGCATGAATTAAGCACTTCTGTTAATCCAGCTCTGGATGTTGACTGGTTTTATCTGCAAATTGGATGAAGAATGTCCACTGAAATTACCAAAACGTTTGCTGCCTATGTTATCTGAAATATTATTGTCTCCCACTATTAAGCTGGTAGGGATTTGAGGGAAACTGTATTGTTTTGGTGAAACTGCTGGGAGGTACAGCCTGCCAAGTTCTTGTATCTTGAGCTGAGTGTTGGGTATGTTGTTGTCCCTGACAGACACATTGTCTGGAGATGTAGGGGGGAGTGTTTGTTCTCACCAAAAAATGTCATTTTTTGCAACTTCAGTGATTTTTAGGTTGTGTTAAAGGTGGTGATGAGAGCAGAAAGATACCTCACAGAATTCAAGTTGTTTCGTGATGAAACTTTTCAGTATAAACTTTTCAAAGAAAGTGAGATTTAATTTTTTTTTTTCTTATTTTTTTGCACTCATAGAATTACACTGCAGAACTGGAGGAAGAAAGAATTGGTTTTGAAAACTGGTCACAATTTTAAAGATTAAAATTCTCCTTTCTTCCCCCTCTTGCCTGCATGCCGATGAAAGCCCGAGCCCCATGGCAGTGTCGGGGTGGCAGCGCTGCACCATTCTGACTTGCAGCGCCCTGCCTGACGTAGGTGTGAAGGACAACTAATTGGAGGACACCAGATGGTGTAGGGACTTCTGTGATGTGAAGTGTGTTGGACAGTACAGCGAAACCTCTAACCAAAGCTGGCATTCACTTGAGAGCCTAAATCCTGGTTTGAATCCCCAGGCTATGAATTTGTAATGGGGTATTTGCTATGGGAGGTGCTACCTGAGCCTGCCTTGCCCCTTCACCTCTATGGGGTGGCATCCGGTTGCCTTGGCTCTTGAGCTCCATCTTGCTTCTAAAGCAAAGGGCACTTTAGGAACATCAATTCCTTACTTTGCAAGGACAAATATGTGCTCTGAGTGTTTGCAAAGGAGCAAGCCCTACATTGAGAGCTCACTTCTTAATGCTTCCAAGGATAGTGTAACCCTGTTGTGGTCTGGGTTGCTGTGATGGAAGCGGGCAGGCCAGGCTGCCTCGCAGGCATCTGTTCCTCTGCCTGTGGAGTCAAGTCAGTATCCTCAAAACTGTAATTTTCACTGTAATGATGGATTACGCTTGTCACAGTTTACAGAATTTTGTCTTGTGTGTTTAATAAAAGAAAACCACTTCTAATGCTTATTATTTCTGAAGTCCAATACGCCTGAACTAAAGCTCAGTGTATGCAAGACAAACTACGCTTTAATTTTACAATTGTCTGATGGGACTTTGCGATTTATTTGTTGTTACTTCCTTAATGATGTTGCAGTCAGAGGCACTGTTTTGCTAAATGTTGTGTAAAAAGTAAATTGTAGCACAGCAGATGTTGGTATTTGGATGGATGTCGGTGCAATGGGGGGACAGCAACAGTCATCTCTGTCAGCTGTCTTCAGGCTCGGCAGGCCTGCTGCGTGGTTACTTTGGTGTGTAAAAACAGCTCGTTTTGCAACTGGGAAGTTTGGCATTACATTTGGCACCGAGCCATGTAACTGCGTTAACACAAGTGTTTATCCAGCGATTTTCTCAAAATTGGTAACTTGGAGAAAATGTTTATTAAACTTCAGTACAAAGGAAGGGGGAAATAGGCTGGATCTCTGCTTTTTAAAAGGCACTGATGTTTGTAATGCTAAATCCTGTTTTTTTTAAACTTTGTATTTCCCCCACCCCTGTCTATCTTTTGCTGTTTCATCATCAATGTTTTCGCAGCTTACTGTTTACAGGTTCCTTACTTTAAAAATTGAAACAGGGAAGCATACCAGATGAAATGCAAAGTGTGTAGGTACCATAACTACCTTTTTCTCCATCCTGTGTGCTGTCGTGAATTAGGTGCAAGGAACTGAGGACTGCAAACGAAGCTATTTAATTACCACCACCCCCCATTTGGTAGAAATTCCGACTGCAGTGTGAAACAGGAGCCCTGGTCTGCAGAGAAGTTGATTTTTGTATGATAAATTACTGTAAATTTTACCTTTGGGTTAAGTACAAGAATCCCTGCAGGCCATCAAAAATTTTTCATAGAACTCCTGTCAATATTGGACATATTTCTTTATGAAAGTAGCAATTTGAGCTGTATTTTTAGTAAGGAGAGGCAGGAGAAAGCAGTAGTTTTACAAAGCAGCAACAGTTTCAGTCAGATTTTATACCTGAAATTGGGAACCTGTTGATTTAAATTTCATAATGAAGACATTTAGTTTGGATTCATTTTCCTAATCCATTTTAACCTTGTGTTGCCTCTCTGATTAAATACCTAAATGTTTTCATTGCTTAAAAAGGCTTCCATTTCTTTGGAAAAGGGAATATGATTGAACTGGGAAATTTAGAATTTCTGGTATGGGGAAGAACAGTATGTAGAAAAACATTCTGAAACCAGTGATGGTGACCCAATAGTGGACTTGTACTTTGTAAATTTTGTAGTTGAACTGCAATTTTATCACCAAATGTAACATCAGGATATTCTCATGTGGGTCCTTTTTGTTATTTTTTTTCTTTTTTTTTTTTTTCTGAAGGGGAAGGTATTGTCTGTACCTCCCAATGTCTGTACCTAAGTGTGGCTTTGATTAGAAAACTGATTTCCAAGAAGGTCTGCCCGCTACAAAGATTCATTTAATGTGCTGTGGATAAATGAAAATTGCAAGTTAGCCAATGCAAGTGTGTAGTGACTGCATTCTGGAAACTGTTTTTGTCTCTTGGCTTGATACTGAAACTGTAATGGTGATGTAAACATGGTTCTCTCACAGTGTGGAGGGGGAGGGGAAAATAAATGCATGAAAGCCTTAATTTGGGAATAATCTAAACTTTATCACGTCGCTGGACCAGAGGGTGGGTTGAGTCTTTGTGGTCAGCCTGACTGCTGGAAGATTTCATTGTGAGCATTGGCTCTGCCTGGGAAGGAGCAGTGGTGTTGTGTGCTCATGGCCAGGCTCTGTGTTAGCTCTTTTCAACGTACGTGTGCGTCTGCGTGTGTGTATTTAAAGGATGTAGCTTTGCTATTTAAACTTGCCTGGATTTGGCTATGTTTCAAGAATGAGGTCCTGAATGGGGAGTGATACTCTCCCCATGGGCTGGGCACAACCTGCCCTTCCAGCTGCACACATTGCTGATGGGACAGGCCCAGGACTGGGACTGGTCACGGCCAGAGTCACAGCTGATGTGGCTTGAGGTGAGGGTCAGGCTGCCACCTCTTCCTCCCCTCTCAGCTGCCCAGCACCTTTCTCCTCCCCAGCAGAGACCCAGCACCATGGACACCCTGGCTTGTCGTTTTGACAGCGTCCTCTTCTCTGATGCAGCAGACTCCAGTGAGAATTGTGGTAGCCACATCTTGGCTCATGTCTACCACACTCTTCCCCCTTCACAAGTTGCCTCTGTCCTCCCCCTTTCTCCTCCTGCCTTGCTTGGCTTGACCCCTGGGGCAGCAGAGGAACCCCTAGCAGCTGCCACCTGAGCTGATAGCATCAGATCAGGGACCAGTGGAAGAAAATGCTGTAACCAGAGCATGCGCTAAGCATCAAACAACAAAGCAGGGTTTGCATGAAGGGTTTTCTGTACGTGTGCATGTACCTCCCTTTGCAGAAGTCCCTGAGGCCCGATCGTGACCTCAGATGAACATTACCCCAGGTGTCCTGGGGGGTTGTTTTTTTTCTCTCTCTCTCTCTTCTAAAAAAATATTTTATAAACAAGAAAAAGTGGAAAAAGCCCCCACCTTATATGAGTTTAAAGCTTTACTTACGGCTTTCTGGTATTCTCATGCTTAAAAGTGTGGGAATCTCACTCTCCTGGACAGCTGCTGTAGTTGTTGTGAGTTCTACAAGTCTGAAGGGTGGCTGGAACCTGGCTGGGCAAAGGATGTCTTCGGGTTTGTTTTGCTTCTGTTCTTAGGGGACATGCTAGTAAGAGTGGGAGAGTGAACTACAGAGAGCAGGCTGTCCTCAATTATGGGTTAAGGCTTTTGGGGTTCAGGTGGTAGAAGGGATTTGCATGGTGAGGAGCATTCATGTGGAGCACTGTGCTTGGAAAAGCAGCTGGAGAGGAAAGGTGATGCCAGACCTGGTGAGGCAAGTGCCAGTTTTGATGCCCACAGAAACTGGTGTGAGTTTAGGGGTGGCTGGGTGTGAGGGAGGATGTTTGTTTTTCACCTGGGAATAGGAGCAGTTTTAAAAAAGGAGATTGGAATTTCTGCCATGCCTTCCCAAAACAACAGTATAGGGCATTCCAGGCTGGAAAGGGTAATTCGAGCTCCCATCTTCCTGTGCCCATCTGCTTCTAGCCTCCGTGTGGTGTATACCTCTCATTTTGGATGCATTTTTTTAAAATGAAAAGTGGCTTTAATGTACCAAGATGCTGTAGCAACATGAAAATTCATGGCAACGGTGTCAAGGTAGGTGGGTCTTTTTTCAGGCTTTATTCTGGTGGGTCTTTATTTCATTTTTCCATGTGTAAGAAATAGTTTTTCATGTGACTGACTGGAGCATCTCTCCTGGAGCTTGGAGCTGTTAGGGAAAGGTATGATGAGCTTACTAAAATAGATGACTCTGGGGTTAAAAAAATAGTAGTCACGATTATATGTATGTGTTTTTAGTAGTACATACATATATTTCAGCATTAGAGGGGTAAATTGTGGTGGTACTGAAATCTAGCAGGAATTTTGCTATTTGATTATACTGAGACCAACTATTTTCACTGTGTATTGTAAAAATAAATGAGTTTTAATAGTCCTTAAGGTGAGAGAAGTGTGTTTAGCTGAGCCTATGACCCTGTTGAGGCAGCAGCATGGATTGTGCTCTACTTCATGGTGACAACACACCACAGTCCAAGGCACAAAGTATCTTGGCAAAGCTTCTTATGCTTGTGTTACTGGGCTAAGCTTAGCACCAGAGCTATGGTGACGGTTTGCTCTTGCATTACCCAGCGGTGAAGTTGCTTTAATAAATTCTCAGTATGCACTTAAGTTACTTTGCAAAATTCCTCTGAACTGAGGCAGGCCCTCCTGTTATCTGGAAGAGACTTTCATTGCCGAGTTTGAGGTAGTGACTCAGTAAAAGTTATCTGTGGAATACTAAATTTGGAGGCGTAACCAGGAGGTTGCCATAATAACAAATACTAGAACCTGCTTTCTGGGAAGTGCTTATAGTTTTTCCATTGATGGACATTAAATGACTCAAGATAAATGAAACTTTTTATTAGAACTAACATGGTCTCCTTGTGCTTCTCCAGGGTTTTGTAAACTCGCTAGTGACGAAATGAAGAAGGGAAATCCAAATTATCCCTGGCCATATAAACAGCACACTCCTTTTTTTATGTTGCTTCTTATTTTTCCCATTGAAATATTTGCTTAACTTGGCTTTTGTGCATCTTTCTATGAAATATTTACCCAGTAACTGTTTGTATAAACATGTTTAAAATTCTGCATTGATTTTTTTCTTGGCACTTTTAAGAAATTTCCTGATGCACAGCATGATCCCACAGTTAACTGGTAGAGCTTTTATTGTAAGTGGTCTAAAACAACTCGTGTGTATTTATGTTGAAAATTAGGACTCAAACCCAGAAGCTAAAGGATAACAATACGATGTGTTAATTTCTTACCCTCTGTAAATTGCTTATTTATAAAAGTACATGTTCTGCAGCTTAGTTTTTGCAAATAGAGCTTTTTTTTCTTGCTTCAAATTGCCTCTGAAGTTGGTCCATATCATCTGTTTTAGAAAAGCTGCTGTTTCCATAAATCTCCCCTAATGTCTCTTAGCCTTTTTTTTTTTTTTATCATTTCTTTACAATTCCCCAAGGTTTTGCTTCACTTTGTGAATGACACAATGATCTTGCCTAGAAGAGCGAGCCGGAGACTCGTGAGTCCTTGCCGCGGATGTTTTCTGCGTGGCTGCCTCCTGCCTTTTCACTCCCCTGCTCTTGCTTTCTCATGTGCAGCCATCCCTCAAGTTACCAGCTCACCTCTCAGCTTCACCAGCCTTGGGACTTCAATGAGGAGCCTCTACTGAGTACTTTTCAGGTTTAATGTTTGCATAGCAAATGAATGGATCATAAAAATCACTCTTGCCTGATTCTTTGGCTCTCCTAATCTTTTTTTCTAATGGGGCAGAGTGGGGGGAGGGACCTAAAAATTAATTTTTAATAATTAATAATGCTTTTCCTGAATATCCTTTGTGTAGGAAGGTCTAGGACTACAAGCTAAAACCGTACTTCTGGACTTATTTTGTTTAATCTCTGGAAAAGCTTTAATTTGTTTGTGTTTCTTTGCGTTCTCCCCTCTTACACTGCCTGTCAGTCTCTGGACAGGATTCACTGAACAACGAAACTGAATTTGTCATATTGAAATGAGGCATGTGTTCGGATAAGCGCAAGAGTCATGGCTAAGGATGCTTATGCTGAGAGGTAAAATAATGAAATCAGCTTTTAGATGGTGTCTAGAAAAACCCTTCCTTGTTTAAATATACGAGGGTGTGGTGTGTTTGGTGTTTTCGGTTTGGGTTTGGTTTTTTTTTTATTTTTGGTAGAGATCACGAAATCATTGGAGGATTAAGTCACACCCTTTAGATAAATACATGCAGTGTATATAAGAGCCTGATTTGCAGAAACACTGATTGCATTAAGCTTCAGATTGAGCTCGAGGAATATTTGTAGGTACCTCCCTCCTCTAAAGGAAGATATTAAAAAAGTTGCCAAGGCTTATTAGCCTAAGTGCCTTGTTAGCTGGTTGTGCTATTTTTCCATCATAGTGTCAAGGTAAAAATTACTTGGGGAGAAATAATTGTTCCAAGCATGCTTAATTCAGTTCAGTGAATCTGACACCTCCTCTGTCATTTTTATTTATAAAAACGAGAGAGTTGGGCATCTGTCAAAAGCAGAGGAATACATGGTGGCATTTTCTGTTACAGGAACACTTTATTTTGTTAAAATGCTGTAGCTGATTGCGAGCATATTACAGAAAAGATTTCTATAACTGAGTTGGACACCTCATGGTAGTTTGAAGTCCTTTTGCTCCCACCACGAGGTGGTGGAGATGCAGTTCACTCTGAGATTGTATTCAGTGTAGCTTAAGAAATCGCTTTATACTCTCCTGTAATTTATGTAGCTATCCTTAAAACTGCTGTTTTTAATGAAACTTCATTTACATCTTCTCCCACTGGAGACAGCTGTAGGTTAGGACTAGCCTGACTAAGCTGTGCCAAAGGTAGGAGTAAGGAGTTTTTTACATGCTGATTAATTCTCTTTTGCTCCTTTGGGAATATCTGGTATTGCTTAAATTGATTGCTGTAAGCAATATGGCAACATTTTTGACCTTCCAAACTGAAAATCAGCAAAAAAAAAAAAAGGGAAAAGATAAACCTCTGTGTTTCAGTTTTACATAACCATACAGTGAAATGCAGTGAAAAAAACCAGAGGTGTCATCTGTAGCGGTGGTGTTGGCTGGTGATCTCAAACCCATTGTCAGAGATAGTCAGAGGACGTGGTAGTTGTCCATCCCCTGCATGGAGAAAGTGTTGGACGAGAATCTGTTTTTCTTTCTCCATAATCTGACTTGTGATCTCTCCCATGGCCTGGCTTTGTGAATCAGAGCTCCCTTTCCTTGCCTTCCTTAGGTGTTTCCCATTTGCGCCGTTGTGTAACTAAGACAGAGGTAGCTTCCAATACACTCATTTTTCTACACAGTGTGTCCATGGAGCTTTGTGGGAAGCGCTGAGCCGAGGCTGTTTGTTGCTTTCCGAAGTTGATTTACAGATGTGGGGTGCCAGGTGACCAGGAGCAGTCCTTGCGGGGCTCCCTTTGTTGCTCGAAGGCCAGACTGCTCAGCTGTCCCCCTTCGCCCCACCTCCATCTCCCCGCTTCCTTCCCTCCCCAAATTCCCCCAAGATATGGTAATGAAGCAGGTGCCCTGTATGGCGGCTTTCTGTGAGCGTGAGAAACAGCAGCAGGTTTAGAAAAGCCGGAGCTGAGCCGGAGGAGGAGGAGGCATTTCTTCTTAACCTGTTGGCAGTCACGTCAGTCACGGCCATGCAGGCTGCCCGTGCTCCGCGCCACTGTCCAGCTGCCCAGCAAGAATAAAGCGGGGAGCGGGTTTGCTGTGCCCTGAATGAGCCCATCGCGGCGGTGACGGGCGTGGAGGAGCCAGGCTGGGAGTTGTGGAGTGATGGCCTGGCGCGGGCCAGCCCCGGGCTGACCTCCCCACCGGGCAGCAGCCCCGACGACAGCCTCATTGGGATTCTGGGCACAGGCATCGCCTCCGCAGCTGTACGCTGGAGGCGGCAGGCGAGGAGGCATCCAGAGAGGGGCCAAAAAAGCCCCATCAAAGAACCGGCCCCCTTTGCTGCGCCTCTGAATAGGCAGACAAACCAGAGGTCCTCCTCTCTCCAGCAGCGTGTTGGGAAAGACATTAGCATAACCTCTTTTTTTTTTTCTTTTTTTCCCCTCCTTTCCTTTTCTTTTTCTGTTCCCCAAGCTACCGAAAACCTGGCACTGTGTTTAAATACCTTGTTTTGACAGTTTGTTGAGGGGAGGGAAGAGTGCTGCTCCAGCCTGGTGGGTGTCTGTGCAGCTCTTTAGGGAAAAAAAAACCAACATATTTGAACTGAGAGTTTTCATTTGGGTCACCATAGACTTCATTGTTTGGTGTCAAGTCGTTAAGATCCAGAATTAGCTCGCTGCATTTGGAAAGGACTTGCTTCCGAGTGCTTTAGAAATGCAGAGGCCAGTTTTCAAGCCCTGCTTTCTTTTTCCAAATCTATTTTGATTTCAGCTGGTTTTGAAGTGAGCGGACACTTACCCTATTTACTCAAGCAGCAGAAACTAACTGTAAATCCCCGTCCTACTCTTCAACATGCCCGGGATGGCAGCGCCTGAAAGCTTCATGTCTTTGAGGAAGCTGGCATCTATTTCGCCAAAACCTTATTAGGGCGACAGGATGCAGACCACTTCTCGTGGCCATTGAGGTCTCAGAAATGAGTCATTCCGCCTTTGACCGGTGGCACATTAGCGCTGCAATTGGCATAACTTTTATGTTTCCCTCGGCCGGTTCAGGGCTGTACAATCAAGGAATGTCATACCTCTTCGGAGAGTGTGGGAACCTAGAGAAGGCTTGCATAACTCAAAAGCTCTATTATTCTGAGTGTTAACCTTAATTGTAATTAATGTTGCTGCTTCTGATGCTCAGAGCAGAAAGTTTAAGGCGTTATTTAGCCATAGATTTGTGGTAGCCACTAGAGTGCATTTCATATAACTGAGTCCTGGTTTTCAGCCAGTGCTCCTGGGCTCGTTCTGGTTACTTTGGGGAATAAGGAAGTTAGTAGTTGATCCAGCGCTTTTGTAAATATCAAGGGTATGATTGGATGCTGACTTGGTTAGCCTAATGATTTTTTTTTCTCGAACCATTGGTATGTATGAGTTGATTAAAAAAAAAAAAAAAGCAGAGGCTTCTTAAATATAGTCTGTTCTGAATTAAAGGGTGTGGTGTTGGCTTTGAGTGAGCTTGATGCAGCAACAAGCATGCAGCAGTTGGTAAATAAAGATGGATTTTCTTTTGTTCTGCTGGTGCTTGCTGCTCATTATTCTCCACTTACCCCGTGAGCTTCCCAGGGAGTGGCAGCTGTTTCTGATGTTAGACACTCTATCAGTGGTAGACAGCTCCAGATTCGGTGAGATACTGTTGTGGGGAGGAGAGGAAAATAACCTAACCCTGCATTATTGTAAATCCTCAGTAGAATTAACTTTTCATGAACCAAAAGAGTTTTGTGCTTAACTTTGTCTGAAATATTCAGGCGTAAGCGTGCTTTGCAGTACATGTTACTGTGCAAAAGCTTTTCTGGCATGAGATGGATTTACATTCTAAGTGTGCGTTAAGTATTTTAATGTGCAGTGTGTGGGGGCAGACACAAGGCAATAAAGGGAAATCGGTCTATAACAATCTTCATGTGCATTTCCAGATATATACAGTTTGGGAATCTTTGCAATTTGGAAATTGCTTGGAGTAAACAGAATGGTACATAAAGATTTTAAATAATAAAGCTAGTGAGCTACAGAGGAGTCTGTTTGGTTCCAGGATTTTATATGTAGGATTTATAACCCATGCTTTTGCTTTCCTGTCTCTGCAGTGTTAGCATTCTGTTACTGAAAACAAAGAAGGCTCTGCCAGGGCATTACACAAGCAATGAATCACAGAGGAAAAAATGTTTTGCTTTGTAAATTGTTCACTTTTCCATGGTGGATCATTATTATTTTTTTTTTTTTTTAGTGTTGTCTGATAGAATTTGCCACACATGCTTGCATTTACTGTACTCGATACAGTTCTTCTAGCGTGACTACAGAACTACTAATATTAGTGACTTCAAGTAACTTCTTGTTTATGATTCTTAAAAAAACAAAACCGCAACAGGAACAAAAACAAAGGGCAAAAATTGAAAGACCTCAGTTCACTCTTCAAGCAGGACAGCTTAGAGTGTATCAGAGGAAGGAAAAGGTGTTAATGTTTTTCAGTCAGCTTTGTCCCAGTGGTTCCATATAATTATTTCTTGTCTGTATTGACAGACTGCTCTTCTGCCTAAAATACTTGGATTTTCTATCATGATAATATGATTATATGTCTGTTATGTTATTTCTGTCATGTTAATGTCATGATAATAACTCAGATTGTAAGATGTTTATAGTGTTTTAGCTAATCATAAAAATACAAACTTGTTTCTTAACAGTAGGCACGTTGCACATTTTCTTGATGTCTGTTGACGAATCTGTGTTTCAGAACTTCTGTAGAGGAATGAGAGTTTGCTTGAGCTTGAATGTAAAGTTCTACTTAGAAATTGTCGGGTTGGGAAGTCACACACCAGGCAGTGTCTTTGCCACTTTGCTGCAAGATGCAGAACTATACCTTCAATGTATTATATAATGAATTATACCACAAATGCTGCAGTGTGCCTCATACTATCCCTGGCAAGAGCAGTAATCAATGAGATGTATGCTTGCCATATTACAGGTTTCATTAAGCTCCAGACATGTGGAAAAAGTTTAAAATCATGTTACTTTTCTGCAAATTAAAAAGTGAATTGGGAACTGGAACTAAAGCAATGGATGAGGGAAGGTTCAAGTAGATTGGTCCTTCCAAAATGCCTGGCAGGAATGAAATCCTTGATTTTTCACACAGAAAGAGTGAGTGTGGAGGAGGATGCTACGTAAGTATGGAATATACCATTTTAAAGACTGCGTTATTAACCCTGTTAGGTGATGTGTTCCTAACAGGGAAGCAGACCAGTGGAACAAAGCTGTAATAAAGTATGAGAGCCAAACATAAGCATCTAATCGAAGAGAAAGAATCTCTTGTGACAGTAGTGCAATTTTGTGTAACATTAAGCATACTTCACTGAAAATAACCAGATAATCATTTCAGAATCTGCACCAAAAAAAAGTCTCCTCTGTAAATACTGATGGGGAGACGTGTAGCATAGATTTGGGAGTACTGGAAACTGCATCTTGCCCCCTTCAGATTTCTTTTTTTTTTTTGTCCCATCCAATCTGGATTTAGTCCTAAATGCAGGTATGATAAGGGGTATGTGATGCTTCCTAGGTCCCCTGGGGCTGCTTCATGCAAAAGAAAATACCAGTGAGTCAGGTATGTAACAGTGCTTTCCAAAATCGTGGTAGCCTGGACAGCCACCTCCCCAACCTGCTGACCTGGCAAAGCTCTCATCAGGAGCTAGGCTGAGCGTGCCGTGTATCTTCTTGTCCCTGTAGTCACATCTGTGGTGTAATAGTAATGAGATTGGAGTAATCCCACTGATCTGGGCTGAGTTGGACTGATAATTTAAATGTGAGAGGCTTCATAATCTCCTACTCATCCCAGAAAATTTTCAGCTTTTAATTAAGGTCAGAATTAAAAAGATGATGACAACAAAACCTTCTACATTTACTGCCTTGCTTGTAAATGTTAAGCCATGACAGCTATAGGTGAGTTCTGAAATTCCTAAAGTGGTGATGGCATTTTTGTAAACCCCTTATAGGTTAGTATAGCACTTAAGGTTGTAACAGACATCTCTAAAAGAAAGACTGAGAAGGTTTGTGCTCATTCCTTTTCCTCTCCTCTTTCTTGCCCTGTGCCCTGTTTCATCAGTGCAGATGGATGTTTTCTGCAGACATGGCCACTATTGGGACTCTGTCACACTCTGTGTGACTCTCTCTGCTGGTTCACTCACTTCTAGTTTTTTTGCTGTAAATTAGAAAGTTAAAAGCCTGATGAGGGCCAAACAGGTGAAAGCAGCAGCTAGGGATGTGTGTGGCTGTGGCCATGTGGCGTGGGCATTGGGCTGGCCTGTGCCTCTGTGAGCAAGAAAGAAAAGTATGAGTGAGCAGAGAAGAAATGACACAGCTGGTGCCCAAAGAAGGTTGAAACGGCACCACAGAAGGAGAGGAGATCTGTGGGGAGAGGAAGGAGGCAAAACAGCTGCAGGGGAGTTCCAGGGTCAGGGTGCAATCGCCGGTTGAGAAATTACCAGTGGAGGAGAGCCGAGCAGCAGGAAAAGAGGGTGTGAGCAGAGCCTGGGAGAGCAGGAGAGTGGCAAAAGGTTGCCAGAGCCAGTAAATCTGTGGAGCCTTTTCTTCTCCCTGCTCTCAGTGGTTGTTTGAAGAGCTCACCAGCAGATGAAACTCTGGGCACTGGGTTCCAGCCACTGCCGCGGCAGCATCACGGGGTGCGCAGGTGTGCTCCTGCTGCGGCAGACCGGAGAGAAGCTTGGCTGCCTCCTCCTCTCCCTGATGTTGAACAAACAAGTGAGAAACCATACTGGAGGGAGGAGGGTGTAGCTGTTCTGGCCAGCTGTGGGTGCTTTGTAGTGACCACTTCTTTAAATTTTTTGAAAATTGATTGTTGGGGTGAGCAGAGTTGGAAAAGTGTGGCTGGTAGCTTGATTTGACTCACGTTGAGTGAAGCCTTTGTGATTCAGCCAAATAGAAACATTACTGCAGGACCTGGAGGGCTGGCTTGTCACCATGTAATGGTATTTGGGGTTCTGGAGAGACTGCCTGAGAAGATGACAACGTGGACAATGAGCAGAGGGGAAAACTGAGGCACGTTGACAAAGTCATCTAAAGGAGCCACTGGTGGAACCTCTGTCTTCATTCCCTGAAGCACAACTGAGTAAATCCAGTAAATAACTCAGCTTTTGATCAACTCTTTTTATTCTACTGCTGGACATTTTGAATGTGGCTGTAACAGTCACACGACTGTCACCTGCGCAAGTTACTCAGATGAGCAGTAGCACGGTGTGAGCGAGGGGATGCTTTCTCTGGCGAAGAAAGGTGTAATATCTTTCAGAATAGATGTTTGTTTTCTTCTTTGTGGTGGTTGTACATCATCCAGTGTTTTTCCCTTCATATTGTGATGTATCATCTCATGTTTCACGCCTGAGATGTGAGAGGAGTGAGTGATGTTATGTAACTTAAGTAGAGAATGATCTTCTTATGTTCTAAAAGTGACTCTTGGTTTGATAAAGCAGTTGACTAATTAGTAAATTACCCATTGTTGTTTAAAATACTTGCACTGCAAAATGTAAATGAAAAAAATTTCTTCACTTGTCAGTATGAAAAATGACAATAGCAAAAATAATACATAGGACATCTGCTCTGATTTTTTTTTTTAAATTTAAAATGCATTTAAGGCAGATGTTGCAGAATTTGAATGGAAATCAGAGTAGACGGAAGAACAAAACATAGCTGTTTACCTTTTGTGAAGTCACATTTTTATGGTTAACATCGCTAGCAGTATCTGATTCCGTGCCTGTGTTTTTTCCACTGTTTGTATCAGAATGGAACTGAATGTTCTTAAAACTGCTGGTATGTCAAGATGACATAGAGTTTCAATATTAAAAAAAATATAATTATTGGCGAGTCAGTATTTTGGGGTGTTTTCTGATGTTCTCTCCCTTTGCCCATACTTTCTTTGCAGGAGAATACATAAAAACATGGAGGCCACGGTACTTTCTTTTAAAGAATGATGGCACGTTCATTGGCTACAAGGAACGACCGCAGGATGTTGACCAGCGGGAATCACCTTTAAATAACTTCTCAGTAGCTCGTAAGTGTTTATACCTGCTCCCTTGTCCAGTTTAGGGGTTGATGTTGTCTTTTTGTTGCAGTGCTGGTAAGCAGCATCAGTAATGTTTGAATCTGCTGAGAGCGATGTATCTAAACACTAAATGGTTTATCTGAGGTGATAAAACCTGCTTGTGTTGCTCAGGAATGACTGTGAAAGTTTGATGCTCTGCCTTTTTTTGTTATTTTTCTACTAATTCACTGCTTCTGCTTATAGAATAAAACAGGTTTATTTGTTAATATTTTGTATGTCTGTTATTCAGCAAGTTGCTTGAAAGTGAAAATTAACCCAGGCACGTGTCTTGGTACTTGCAGGTAGGCACAGCCGAAGCATTTCAGCCTCTGTTCTGCCACCGGATCTGGATTCGAGTGGCACTGGCATAGGTCTGAGCTGTTTGATTGTTACCATAAGAGAATGCAGAACGAGCACTGGTTTTAATGAAACATGCTCAGTTTTTCTTAATTTTGAACACAAAACAATTTTTCTTCTGTGAGAACCAACAAAAGGTTTTGGGAATAATAACATCTCCTAACCTATGCACTCTGTCCTGTGCAACCATTTCCGACTTTGCTCAGGTGCAGCAGCACAGGATGTGATAGAAGACTCTAAAGATAATTTCCTTTCCTTGCTCATGTTTTTAACCTTTCACTGTATACTTCCAGCTTTTATTTTGTCCTGTCCTTAATCTTTCCTGTCTCATGATCTGCCTGTGTCTTGTTCCACCACTTAAAAATAGATCATTGTGGCACCTGTTATTAACAATAATCTGTTCCGTGTTCCCGGTGACTGGTGGCAGCGAAGCTCTGCAGAGAGAAGGGTACAGGCTTTCCCTTTTCATTACAGGGTAGCTTGAAATATATGAGGTTCCTCTTTGTAGCTGACCTTTACACAGATTTATTCTGGAACACCCTGGACCCAGAATAGGGCTGGACGGGACCAGAAATAAATGCAAATCTTCAGGTTTTTTCTGCTGGTAGCAACACATACCTGTTCTGACTGGGGATGGGAATAAAGAATGGACGTGTTGTTGCCTGGTGCCTTTGTGCAGGATGCCAAGAGTGCTTTGGGATTTTTGTCTCATTTTAGAGAGAGAATTGTCGTAGTGTTTTCATTTTTGTAATGGCACAGTACTTTCCCTCTAGGCTGGTATCTTCTTATGGATCAGGAGGGTAAAGAAAAGCAGCAGAAAGCCATTAATTCATAAATTAATTCAGTACTTGGTCTGTAGCCAGAGGCTTTTAACAAATGCACTTTTTGCAGGACAATTCCATCCTGTTGCTGCTAACTGCATTACTTACGGTAATTATTTACTGCAGGTCAGTGCTAAGGAGTAAAAAAAGATGTGTCCGCTGCCTTCTTTTTGTCCAAGTTGTCTTCAAAATGGGTTCGCTTAAATCGGTTTTCACGACAGGAATATGGTGCACTTTTTTTGGCAGACTGAGCCCATCAGTCTTGACATTTATAGATAAACAAGTTTGTTACCATGGTATCAGAGCACTGTTGAAAAAGATGTGACACGTGCCTGTAGAGTAAGGTGTAGCCCCTGTAAGGGGGATTGTGGGGACCGTGGTGGGTGGAAGGATGCTCTAGCAGCAGCATTTGACCTGCCCAGCGGCAGGTTGGGAAGGCTGTGATGGTCCTTGCTAGAAGCCATTCTGTGGTTTTGGGCTCACAGAAGCAGCTGTTGCCCCACCAGCGTTGAATTTCCCATGTAGGCACTGGCGTGCAGTGCTGCCAGCACCTGATGTGCGGTTCCCTTCTGGGTACCCTCCACACTTGTATCATTGGGATGTGTTTTGCACCACAGGTTTTCCCTTTGAACTTGCTCGCCTGGTGCTTCCATTTGGGTTAAGTTGTCAAGTTGGCATGGGTGAACTTGAGCTGGCTCTGAGGAGGCTCAGGCCAGGACACAGGCTCGTGCTGCACTGGCAGCCTGCAGAACCCTCCTGCCACTGAAAGGTGGGGGGAATTTCACTTAAATGTTTTGTAAAAATTCGTCCTTTTCTTTCCCTCTGTATTTCAAGAGACCATGATAGCACTGACTTTTTTGTTAATTAGTGAACTAGATTTTTTTTAATGAGGTGGCAGGCTGCCTCTATCAGTCTGTTCTTTGGAAATGGTCCCATCTTTCTGATTAAAATCTTTACCCTCTTCTGCTGTAAAATAATGTAGGCTTTTTTATCTTTGCAAGTAAAAGGGTTTTTTTCATGACTAGGGAACTCTTCTTACTTGTAGTATAAAATGAATATTAAGTGATTTTGTCAACCCATGAGAGGTAGGAAATAATCAATTCAGGAGAAAACCTTGAAAGAAGATAACATCTAATGATGATCTGTCTTTTCCCTTAACAGGTATGAAGAAGGTATTAGCAAAATATAGAGTGTGCTTTCCATGTGCTTGACAGTCTCTCCTTTCTTGTACACTAGCCTTTTCCTTTCAATCTGTAAGGGTTTTGATCATGGATCTTTGAAAACTTGTTCCTAGGGTCCCCCATACTTAATAAAAGATACTTTTATTAAGTATCTTTTTTTCTACCTAATTTTCCATTTAAAATAGTTATGTATCTATGTTTGTAATTTAATGATATGTTTAAGCAGTTTATTTTCCCTGGAAGTTACCTATTGGTGATTTATTTAAAAAACCCCAAAAGCAGCAGAACTTCTGAAAGATGGTGCCTGAGTATTGAACTGTGATTTTTTTTTTTGAGTCATACTTATGTTTGTATTCTGTACTTCACCACGAGTAAGGTAGAAGGAATGAAAAAGCCTGTACGTAAATAGCTCTGCTCCAGAGACCCTGCAGATAAATAACTGATAGAGCCAGGGTTGTAAATCTGTGAGATAAGTAGCCTTCATACCAATTGTAATCTCGGATTATCATGTATGTCTGCCTATTAGGTTATAAGCCTTTAAAACCATATAGCTGAGAAGGGCAGTATATTGTGAAAAACCACATGGAGAGAGAGGTGCTCCTGTTAGAAAGAAGGGATTATTCCTCCGACTGTCAAAAAGGAGGGTGGACTGTGGGGTTTTGTTGTACAGCTGAAAACATAATTGCTCAACAATATGAGTGCTCCTTTTGGGACAGGACTGTGTGCCTGCAGCCAAGCATATATCAGAGGGTGCAGGATGGCCAGGGCAGCAGACAGATATTTTTTGTCTGCTGTTATTACAGGCCACCTTCGTCTGGGTCTGTAAGTCAGGGCTCCCAGCTCCTCGCTTTTGCCGTGCTGAGCTTTTTTGGTGCAAACCTATCTGATGGTGCCAGCAGACCGGGAGCACTTCAGCATGATATTTCTGCTGGCCTTTCCCAAGTTTTTCTTTATTTATCATTCTTCTTGCCTGATTTACCTTCTTTTTTTTTTTNTGCCCTTCCTTACAGAAGTCAAAGCAGGAATGGGAAGGATTCTGCCTTGACATTGCCTTGACATTATTGTTTTAAGTGTGATGTCATTATATAGGGAGCAGAGTTTGACACTTTCATCGCAAGTAATCTGCCTTTTAGCTTAAGTGCTGGGGAAGCAAATATTGTGACATTTTAGAAAGTCACTGGGATAATACTAAGTGTCTTTCAAATACAAAATGGTAATTTACATTTGAATGCCTTGGTGTCTATTCCTGTTAGGAACAATTTCTCTGTCCTACTTACTTTAAAAGACCAAACGCCAGGAAAGAATCAAGAGGTTCTTTAGAGCAATTTAAATCATTTTTAACAGGCTGCTGTTTATAGTACTTACTTTGGTGCAAATGGGAAATACTTATGCTGGCCTGTTTGACAGGAAAAACTGTCTTTGAAGATGGTAAGCGACCCTCGGCCTGTATTTTAAATGTGAGTGTTTTTATAGCAGAACCTCCAAACATGCCACGAATCAGAGCTAATATTACACAAGCACCTGTATCTGTGCATTGCTCTAGTGGTGCATGTTGTGGTATGTGATTATAGAAGGCAAGTTAGGTTCTTCTCTAGCTCATCGACTGCAGTAGAGAGCACAGAGTTGGTTTTAAAATTAAGAAAGACCTGACAGCTTGATTGTTTTGTTGATAAAATCCATGTGATTGTTATACAGGGGGAGAACTAAGTGGTAGCTTCAAACTTTCTGAAACCTATGTGGTACAGCACTTTGGTAAAGTAATTTAAAAATAAAGCCTTCTATATTTCTTGATATGTGCTGTTATGATTGAGCAGGGTAATTAGACAGCATATTGTTCACTAAACAAAACACTTCTATGTGACATACTTGAATTATAGTGGTTATTAACTGACAAATCTGTATTATTCATCTTGCTGTGTGCCTTAAAGATTGCTGGATCAGCAAGCTTAACAAGTATCAATGGACAGTGCTGATTTAGGGGAAAAGTGGTGACGTCTAATTGGTCCCATTCTCTGACAGAAAATGCATTGTGAAGTTTATTATGCTGAAGTTAAACGGTTAAAGTTTAGAGATCATGGCTAGTTTAAATATCTGTGCTGCTCCTTCAGAATACTCCGTCTGAGGCACTAAATGTGAATCTAAAGTCTGCTTTGAAAAAAGTATGCAAACCTTCTCCATTTTTCTTCGTAATGTTACACTTCTGAATAAGTATAGGAGAACATCTCTGGATTAGCACAAGGTTAGAAATAGCCTGATTTTCTTCCTTGGGTCTTCAGCCAAATTCAGTGGCTGTGAGGGTTGCGTTGTGCAGGCTCATGAAGGACAACCCTGGCCTTAATCTAATCACGTTAAGCAGACAAAAATGTGAGACAGAACCAGCAAACACCAAAACAAAAAGCAGTGAAGCTAAGGTAGGTGATCCTGGAGCAGGAATGGGATCTCTTGAGCTGACCTGATCAGAACCAGGCTTACTGGGCTGAGCCAGCCCATGCAGTTGTGTTCAGCTTTCATTGCCCTTCTGTGAAAGAGGATGGAAGTAGCTGGAAGGCTAAATATGGACCTCTGCAAGCCCGGCTGCCTCGCTCTGTGAAAGCTCTTTAATCTCGGTGAATGAGGGAGTGCTGTTTATCACACTAAAACCTTTTCGTGACTCATTAATAAACTTTCTCTTATCTAATTGCAGTGCTTTAGTAGGATGCAGTATAACCTCAGCATGCTATTAAAGAAAAATTAGATTTTCTTGTCATGAAAAATGCAAAGTTACTCATTGAAAAGCTTATAATTCCAGTAGCAAATGAGGCGTGAAATATATTGCCAAAAGTATGGCACCCAAAAAGACTGGTGGTAAATATTTTATCTTGGTGCTAATTAAGAGCTTGAATTTAAAACTGAGCATTCTAAATTTTCACGATAATAAAATTAATGGTACCAGTGTAGTCTTAGTAATGTGTGCTGTTACTCTGGATGGGTTCTGTCCTCAACTTGCACGTTGCTGATGGTGGAGGATGTTCATAGCTCTAGCACTAAGCCAGAATTTCTTCTTGTCTTCATGGTGCCTTTTTCTTTACTTAAAAGTTGATTTAGAACTGAAGACCAAATAATAGAAAGCTTGTAGTTTTATTAACTGCGAGGAAGAGAGTCTAATGTAATAATAAAAAAAACTCCAATAATCTCTTTTGTTTTTATTTTTTCCCCCTGCTCACTGAGTTCCTTAATTTGACTTTCCTTTAACAGGAGCTTTTTAATTAGAATTAGATTTTCTATTAATACACATCTGAAAAATACAGTGTTTTGGCTTCTGTTGTTATTTAATTGGTTTTCTTTTGTTTTTTTTTTCTCATCCTCTCTTTTAGTATAAGTAGCATGCCCTTAATCACGTGCATTTTTCGGGCTCAAATGTGAAGGATAAACACTCATAACATCCTATGAAGCTTAGAGTAGTAGGTGTGATTAAAAAAAAAACCTAAAAATTAATGCTCAGCTCTCGAGTGCATTTTTATGAAGGAAGTGGTGTTTTTGCATGTTGCCACACTTGTGTTGCCTTTTTAGGCTGTGCTCAAACACTGGCAGTAATGGAAGCTGTTAGGTGCGTGTCCATGCAGCATCCGTCCCGAAGGCGTTCTGAATGGGGTCTCTTCTGGGGGTGCCTCTGCAGTTTGATGTTCCCTCTAGTGTTTGAGGACTGGAAATGCTGAGTCTCATCTTCTTCGGGTCACTGCAAAATGACCAAACGCGCTCTAGCAACTCCTTGAAAGCCAAGGACGGGGTTTTATGTCGGGAAAGTCAAACGGAGGGAATGTGGGGGCTTGGCTTTACTTTCAGTGGATGTAATTGCTGCGTTATCAGCTGACTTTGTCCGTGTGCTCTGCTCTAGATGACCTTTGGATTGTAGGACCTGAGTCTGAGTGGCTTCTGTGTCATCACCACATTTCTATTTACCTCGATGGGCAGACCAAATGTGGAGCCTTTCTAAGCAGAATTTGATTTTGGTGCTGCCTAGATGACTATCTCCCAAGCTATTTATTGGTTTCATCTACACAGTAAATTGACTCAAGTCTCCTAAAGAAGTACTTACAGAGATTTCTATTGCTGATTAATTGCAACAGTTTTCTAGATAAGAATAAAGACAAATGATTATTTAAACCTGCTTATGTACCATGACTCTTTCTTCCTTGATTGTGCTAGAGTGCCAGCTGATGAAGACAGAACGACCTAAACCAAACACATTTATCATTAGATGCCTCCAGTGGACCACAGTAATTGAAAGAACATTTCATGTGGAGACTCCAGAGGAGCGGTATGTTTCATTCATATTTAATACATAAACTACTTGCGAAAGCAGATGCAAGTGTTCAGCATTAATAGCGAGTCCTTTGCCGAAGCTCTTATTCATCAGATGATGTACGTCTAGACTGATAAGTGACAATTTTTGAGCCTCAGTTTTAGTGCATGCTGCAATAGAAAAGGTATCTGAAAGGGTGTTTCAGCGAGGGGATTTTGAGTGGTATTTGTAAATGAAATGTTGCTAGGTTAGGTATCCAAAATGGAGAGGCGCAGGTGTGTACCAGCACACAGGTAGTTATTTCTGGAAACTTCAGGTTCCTTTCTCACTGGAAATGTTGCGGTGTATGAAATGAAAAGTTTCTGACCTGGGAGATTCTGGATTGATGAGCAGAAGTAAAATAGAGATTCAGGTAAAGTTAAGCTGTATCAAAATACTGACCTTTTAAAATCATCTTAGACACCTTGTTTTTAAAGGAAAAAAGTTAGTTGTATCACTACTGATTGCTAATGCTTTATGCAAATTAGATAATAAAAGTGATAGTTATCTGCTGCAGGTGCACTTTCTGTTTCAGCTGGTAGGAAACAAAGCTAAGAGCATGCGTTCTGTGCTCTCCTCATTGGAGAATTGATCTCTTACCTCCTGAGAGAACAGTTTTCCAGCATAGCTATTCTACAACTACAGAGTATTTAAATATTTACTTGCTCTTCAGGAACTGAACTTAAAATTATTCCGGTACCATTGCTCTAGGGAAGGAGTATTTTAAAACCCTTGTCCTCCCTAGGTATGATACTGGCACATGCTTATTTTTAAGATCAGAAAATCCTACTTAATATTCTTCGCATTTTCCTTTCATAGCCTTTGCATGCGCTGATTTAAAGAAGGTTCCTGTTTATCCCTTTTTATTCTATTACAATGATCAGAAGAAGGTAAAGTCAAATTAAAGGCAACGAAAAAGAAACTGGTCCTTGTTTCTTTTAGTAGCTTTGTGGGCAGTGACCCTAAAGGGAGTGAATAACAGTTTCCACTTGGGGGAAGATTGTTTCAGTCTTGTTTTGTTCCCTCCTAACCAATTAAGTCAGCTTTGTGACACTTCAGGGCTCGGAGTGTTAGTCACCTCTGATGTGTATGCTTGAGACATAAAGGCTGAGGGTGAAATTCTGGTCTCCCCAAAGTCAAACATATTCACTTCAGGAGGGCCAAGATCTCAAAGAAGTCAGTAAACACATCTTAAAAGAGATATGCATCTAGCTTTCTCTGTGCCTTTAAAACCAACATTTGTTTTTGAAGAGCGATGGAGAGAGAAAAATACAGAAGAAGAAGTTCTTTCTGTAATCATTCTGAATATGAAAAGTGACTAGTAAATAAAGGAATGTGCTTGTGATGGTGAACAAAGTGGTCTGTGCTGGGAGTATAGGGAGGATGTTTAGAATGTTTAGCTTTACCTTGCTGCCCCAGACAGAGCTGGATAGTGTACATTCAGACAAAATCCAAACCAAAAAATTCACAGGCCAGGAGAGACTTTGTGTAGTTGGTGCAGTTTTTATTAGACTCTTTATGTTGGGTACTTTTTCCCATGGACTTAGCGTCTTCCAGGGTATGATCTGCCTTTTCCATTCATCAGAAACTGTGAACCACGTGTTCAGATATGACTTTTTACATTTATTTTCTTAATAATTTCATAGAAGCAGTGAAAAATTTAATGTTGATTAGGAAGACATGACTTTGCTGCAGGTTGTGTATAGACGTGTTCAGCGTTGGCTACTTCTGCTCTGCTTCTGCAGCAAAGTATTTTACCTGGAGTGTCCTTGGGAGAAGAGTGCCCAGAAAATAGCAACTAAACCACTGTGTCCTGTTCCCTGCAGACAGAAAAGATAGTAAAGTATGGTGAATTCACGTAGTCCACTGAGCGTGTCTTCAGCCCTTGAATGCCTTAAAGCCTGTCCAAAAATCCTGTAAGCCCTTACGAGTTGTATGCTTTGCGTTCAATAAATTTGCAGTGAAGTGAAGTGAAGGCCAAGAACTCTCACTTCAGTAGTTTCCAAAGGTGTGAAATTTCCCAAAGGACACTGGAGTGGAAGTGGTCTCTGTGGGAGTCCAAGGGGTCACTTCTAGAGCACCCATTACTGAAACAACTGTGGAAACTTTATCATAACCAAAACCTGTGCCTCAGATGAAATATCACTGCTTTTGCTGACATTCTGCTAAAATTTACACAGGAATTGCTGTACTTCTGTCCTCATCTTTATAACGAGGAATAACCCAAGTATCCTGGGCTTTAATACCTTCTCCTAGAACACCCCTTGCCATTAAAATTCAGGGTGTGTGAGCGTAGAGGAGGCGTAGTGCCCCCAGCAGTTGGATATTTGTGTTCCAGCGCACTGTAGGAATGGAGAAGCTGTGTGTAATTGCTTTGTGCTGCAAAGCCTTTTTGTGCTGCCTTTTGCTTTTTGGTTTCAGCAAATCTGGTTTTGTTATGTAAATCTCTGGATCACCAGGTCGTATCTTAAGCTGCTGTTTGAAGGCCTATTAGAAATTCTGTTGTCTGAAGAGCCTCCTATTGTATCCAGACTGGGAGGACTTTAGTTATCTCTTGTTTCTAGTACGATTAATAAAGACATATATTAAAAGTGCTCTTAAAATTGCGTTTTTACAGTGCTTGAAAATGCATGTAATTCATTGTATGTTGCATTGATTCATCGTAGAGCAATAGTTGCTCTGCATTCCTTGGTGATCCTTGCCATGGCAGATGGTAATCTAAAGTCACAAGTAATGAATGTCATTGGTTCTATTTTGCCAGGGAAGAATGGACAAAAGCCATCCAAACCGTGGCAGACAGCCTCAAGAAACAGGAGGAAGAGATGATGGATTTTAGATCTGGCTCCCCTAGTGATAATTCAGGTGCTGAAGAAATGGAAGTTTCTATGACAAAGCCAAAACATAAAGTGGTAAGTGAGCATAGCAGGAATAACTATATTTTTAGGTCTTCTTGAACGTGGACAAGAAATAGCCAAGAAAACGCATCTGTTCCCATAACAATGACACAGAAATCATAATTGGAATTACAACTGGAACAGGTCATTACAGAGAAGTTGTGGATGCCTCCTCCCTGGAGATGTTCATGGCTAGGTTGGATGGGGCTTTGGACAACCTGATCTACTTGAAGGTGTCCCTGCCCATGGCAGAGGGTTGGAACTTCATTATCTTTAAGGTCCCTTCCAACCCAACTCATTCTATGATTCTATGAAAAAGATTAAAAAAACACATCTACAACATATGCAATGTATTCTCACATGAATGAAATTTCTAGTCTGAGGATGTTATACTTGTTGTTAGTTCATGTAATTCAGTTTTTCTTCATCTGTATCATTAACAGACCATGAATGAGTTTGAATACCTTAAACTACTGGGAAAAGGCACTTTTGGAAAGGTCATTTTAGTGAAAGAAAAAGCAACCGGACGGTATTATGCTATGAAAATTCTGAAGAAGGAAGTTATAGTAGCAAAGGTGAGTAAATGGGAAACTTGGGAATGTGGTTCACCCTTGTTACAGCCTTTGAGAAAAGCCATGCCAAGGGTTCTCAGAGTACTTGGGAGTAATTTCTCTGTTAGCTGAAATGGATCCCCTCCCCTGATCTGGGGAATCACTTTGCTGATGTCCTTCTGCTTGTGTTTCAGGATGAAGTAGCGCACACGCTGACAGAAAACCGTGTTTTACAGAACTCGCGGCATCCTTTCTTAACAGTAAGCTTTTCTCACTCTGCTGAGTGTAACTTGACAACATGACAACCAAGACTTCCCTTATTTTTTTGTTATTTATATAATACATCTGAGATCTGTGTTTTCAGTGGCTGGGTATTTTTGTACCCTTCCTTTTTTGGGAAGCACAAATTAAAATGCTTTTTTCAGTCTTCTAGTTCTTGCTGAGCAGGTCCTCAGTACCCCTTGAAGACAGTGTTTCAGGGTGTGGTTTGACTTGACAGCTCACCCATTTAATGGCTTGCTATCTCTGAGAGAAGTATCTGCTTTCCTTGTCCTCCCAGTGCTTGGTCTCCTCTTTGTAGTAGGGATCAGGGTGACCCTGATCTTGTGATAGACGAGTTCAGGAAGATACCGTGGGCGAAAAAGCCTTTAATTTTGCTTTTCTTTGTTGTTTTTTTAAGCTCCCAGAAGGTGCTCCCTATGGAATCAGAGCACTGGTAATGCCAGCCAAAGGATAGTGGTGGGAGCATGTGGGATGGGACAGGGAAGAGCAGGACCGTGCTTTATCCGCGGCTTTCCTTTTGGGTGGCTTAGCTGTAAAATCAAACCATACTCTCAGTTTAGACCTCTGACACCAGCAGTCTCTCTGGGTTGAGTTCCACCTCAAAAATTTATTTCTAGTATTTATTACAAGTTGGCTCTGAATTGTTTCCAACTGCTTAAGCGTCCTCTTAGAGCCCTGTGTAGAATCCCAGTTGTTTCTTTTGTCCAGGTACACAAGGATTTAGCTGGAACTTAGATCTTTTAAGCGTGGCCTCTGGAAGTAAATATTGGCTATATTGGCTATAATCAGTAAATGTTTGTTGGCCTGTCTAAAACCCAGTCCTTCCTTTCTCTGCAAAAATGTGACTGGTTTAAAAATGCCACCCCTAGTAATGAAGACGGTGATATCATATGTGGTATTTTCTTTTTAATGCTTTCATAAACCCAAATACCCAAAACAAGTGCTGTCTTGAGAAGGCAGCCACAAGACTGGGCTGCAACCAAAAAACTTAAGACTGTGGCAAACAAGTTGATGTTACTCTTGCCACAGGAATACACATGACAGGACTGTACAAAGACACCTTGTGATGCTCCATCACACCCTCTGTCCAGTCTGTTTTTGTGAATTGCTGACATATTTATATTGACAGCATTGCTCAATCCTCTGGCAGGCTGTCCGTGGGGAGCAGTTGCAGGCAGCAGAGCAGAGACCAGGGGCCTGGTGTGTGTAAATACATGTTTCATATAAGAGAGCTTGTAGGCAGTGTGGTAAAACCTCGTGCTCTGGGGTTTGGTTGTGGCCTCTCGTCTGTGAGATGAAACTGGGAGCTTGCGGCCTGGGAAGGAAACTTCAGGCCCACTGTTGATAGGTTTTGTATCATTGGGCCAGGACTTTGCTTCTCAGCATTAGAGGCGTGAATAGCCTCTAGCTATTCATAGATTCTGTAAGGGATTGTTTTAAAGTTTTCATAAATTTATTTAATTAAATAAGTTGGTGGTGGATCAGTCCTCAGCTGCAACAGGAAAGTGTCAGTGTTACATAAGATCCAAGGACAAAAAGTTGACAAAAATAGAAAATTTCATGTCTGTTTCTGAGAATTATTAAAAATGGTTTTATAACTGTCAGTGTGATCTACCTTCTAAGTTTTGGTTTAAATCTGTTTCAGGCTTTAAAGTATTCCTTTCAGACACATGATCGCTTGTGTTTTGTTATGGAGTATGCTAATGGAGGGGAGGTAAGGCAAATGTAATAATGTTTAATACTTTAGGATTTTTCTGTACTACTACTAATTCTGCTTGACATTATTTAGCTAAGGTCTGTGTTTGCAATTCTAATTAATCCAAGTTGTCCTAGTTAAGCAGAGCTATTCGCAGGTTTAACTAATATTAAGAGTTAAGACTCCTAATTTTAACTCCATTTTCAGAGAATAGAGGTTTTGGGTGTAGGTTCATATTTTACATGACAGCAACATACTGTAATCTGACATTTACTAATTCAAGAAGGCTGGGCTGCTTTCTAGTTGCTCTTCAGACAGCTTTTAACATTTTTTTAGTGACTGTTGTAAGCACATTTTACTTTGGAGGGGGAAATAGAAACCACAAAGTACTGTTAGTCAACAATGAAAATTTGGAATATTAACATGTCTTTAATGCATTAAACTATAGTTTTAATATGTAATTGTAGTTTAATCAAAACAAGTTTTAGTAATTTTCTATACATACGAGAATGTGCAGTACACAAACTAGTTACCTGTCTGCATCTGTGAATGTGAGATATAGCTGGTTGTTTAATTTATGATGCTTTTTAACGCATTTGGGAACATAGCTGGATGAGGATGGGAAGGGGTTTTCTCTTAGGTAATACTGCCTTCAGAGCAGGGTGGCCTACAGAGTGTGAGACATACCTTCAGACTGCACGTGCTTCCGAGTTAACAAATATTTGCTCTTGTAGTTGTTTTTCCATCTGTCAAGAGAGCGTGTCTTTTCTGAAGACCGGGCTCGGTTTTACGGAGCTGAGATTGTTTCAGCACTGGATTACCTGCATTCAGAGAAGAATGTGGTCTATAGAGATTTGAAGGTACGTAGGAAAATAATTTCACAGGCTTTTTGGGTTTGGGCTTTTTGTTTGTAGTCACAAAAACAAATGAGCCTGAAATGTAAGAAAGCCTTTCCTGACTAAACTTCAACGTAACAGTTATTGCAGCTGTTGAAGTTGACTTTACAGGATGTCTGAATACTTTTGTAGTCTTAAGAGTTTGTATAATGCATTTATCAGGACCCTGGCAGCGTTTCAGAGAATGTGAAGGGATACTGAGCTACTTGGGTTGCGTATTCACTTGCCTGCTTATGTTCTAAGAGAAATCTTGCTGGATCTTCTGCATAGTGGAACATAATCCTTCCCGAGTCTTATCAGATAGATGCAAATTTGTGCTGTGTGGATGTTGTGCTTCCTTGCAATGTGTTGCACAGTATTATCTTCATAGTACCTGCTTGCAGTTAGAAAATTGGATAAACTTCAAATTGCTTATTTGTTTGGTGAGCACAGAAAGGAGAAAAAAAAAGACAACAAACCCTCCAACCAAACAAGAAATCTCATGGCAAATAAGCTTTGGAAATTCTTGAGGAAAATGCAACAATAGCATTTTTTTTTCCTGAGAAGTATTTCCAGGAAAGGATATGGGGATACTGGTAGTTCACTTAGGAGCAATCTAAAATGAAGCATGCTATGTAATGTTTTCAGGCTACGTCAAAGTCATTCTGGGATTCCTGCTGGGATTTTGTCTCCCATATCACCATGATTCTTTTGAAAGTGCACTTTATTTCGTACACAGTGGAAACTCTGTTCTGAAATCTGGATGGTTTTCCCAAAAATTAATGGTGCAGTCTAGGATTCTCATGTAAAGGCTCTCTTTGGAAGTGGTTCCTTAGCCTTGCATTTGATTTTTGTTCCATTTGCTGGTACAGAATATTTCATAAAATCACTTAGAATAAAAGCAGGGATTGTGTGAGGGGAAATACTTAATATATTTTTAAAGAACTAGTGTTTTGTTGGAGATAATATTGCAGGACTGTAAATACAATGTCCACATTCTACGTTCTTTCTGTATATATGATCAGTTACCCAAAGACTGCAAATTAGTTACCTAATGTTCCCTAAAGAACTCAGGAAAGTGATATAAATGTATATTTACATCATACATGCTTTGGCAGTGCGAATGAGGTTGCAAACTGATCTGCAGAGATTCATGTCTTTCGTTGGCTTGCTCGGGAGCAGTGCATTTTATATGCAATAATGTTGTTCATTTGGATTTTCTTCTCAGCTGGAAAATCTTATGCTGGATAAAGACGGACACATAAAAATAACAGACTTTGGACTATGTAAAGAAGGCATCAAGGATGGAGCAACAATGAAGACTTTCTGTGGCACTCCAGAGTATCTTGCACCAGAGGTATGTTTATGTTGGCTGTTGTACTAAATTATCTTCTGAAATGCCATCCGTGGTAGCAGTAGTGACACAGAATAGTTCCTATGCTGTAATATGTTAATACAGTAACTTCTGTTATGTAACAACACATACTGAGAATCTTTTATTCATCGTGTTCTGGGACATATCTCCAGCATAACAATAATTTTCAGGCAGGGCAGTATCTTCCTTCCACTTTAGGGAATATTTACATTTTACTGGAACGTTGCTTGCTTCCTGCGTCAGAAATCTAATTTAAAAATAAACCTTTTAAATCCCTTCAAATGCTACATGATGGATTGGTGACTGTTCTGCGGGTTCTTTGCTGTGTGTTGGCCTGTTTGAAAGCTCTCAACAGGACTTTGCTGAAGAAGTAAAAGTCTTGTCTAATTCTTTTACGCTTTGAAGATAGTAAAAGGTGACATGTTTTCAGAAATGAGGCAGACCAGGATTTTTCTGTGGTATTTAGCGTGGTAGGCAGTAAAAGTGCCGACTGTTTTATGGTTGTAAGAGCACAAGATGTTACTCAAAGTTAATTTGAACTTTTCCGTTTCAGAGGAAATAAATCCAAACAGGGGACCTCAGTCCCCAAACTGTATGTTTGGCATTGTGTTTTTTGTTGTTTGTTTTTTAACTAATTTTTGTTTTTTTAGCATAAAACGCAGATGTGTACTTGCAGCTTCCATCCTGGAAGTACTCCTCCTGAGAGCTGTGCAACACAGGTGGTGTTGTAGCTGTGAGTTAGTTACGGGCAGATCAGAAGTGGAATTGTGTGGTAGAGGATAGATGTATACATGGCGTTTTGCAGGCAGACGCTCCTTTTCTCTGCCCACGCTCGGAGCTGTCTGGAGGCAGACGTGCTGTTAGTAGGGCAGCGAGCCTGAGCTAACGTGGCGTGCCTCGCAGAAGGGCTGGTGCCTTGCAGTAGGTGCTTTGCTACCCGTGGCGTTAAGACTTCCATCCGGCCCAGAACACAGGCAGAAGCAAGTCTTGGGCTGCTGGCAAATTATGTGTTGTTGGCACAGCAAGGATGTAGCCTTTCTCCCACATGGGAGACTTGGGCAAAACTTTCTCAGGATGAAGTATGCCGAAGTACAAAGTATGGAAAACCGAAGTGGAGGAGGAATATTTCTACTGAGAGCTGATGTCTTTGCTGATCAGTGATTCTGCAGTCTGTGCTTGCATAGTGGTGGCAGCCTGCTCTTGGATTTTGTTTGGTTTTTCGTTTGTTGGGTTTTTTTTAACTCCCAGCTGCTTGCAAGGGCCTCCAATCTCTTGTAATAATGAAGAACATGGACACCTGTCGAACTAGCTTGCAGCAAGGAGGTGGAGCCAGTCTCCTGATAGCTGCCAGCTCTCCATGGATCACCAGAAACCTTCAGTGAATCTAAATTGGGGTCCATGCACCACAATTTGAGATTTACTGATGCAGGGAATAATTAGCAGCATGACAGAGTGTTTATTATTCATAAACATGGCTTTTATTTTAGCTTCCCTCTTAAAATCAGTTGCTGAACTTCAACTCCTCATCAAGGATTTTGAGGATACTACAAATATTTATTGTTTTGGTTTTGTTTTTTCCCAACTTGGAATGTGGGGGTTCCCTGTGCAGGTGTTATGTTGTTCTTTCTGTTATATTATTTGCTGCTATTTTTGTTTTTAATATTTATGATGAGTTGGCTCATCCAAAACCTGAAGGACAAATCCCTTTGGTTAACCCAGCTCTCTCCCTTACTTGCAAATCCCATCTGTGAGTTGGAGTGTTAAATGCTGGAGGCTTTTGTCAGCATGCAAAAAATCTGGAAATTGTGCACAAGCAATACTGGGTGTGTTTGAGGTCGTCCATCCTTAAAGGCAGGGGTCTTGATCTTGCCTGCCTTTGTAACGTGAATTCGGCACAGCGGCCTGTTTGTCCAGTTGCTGCATCGTTTTTAGATTCATGCTGGAACCTTGTGCATGGTTGACAGTGACTGAGCCGTGTCAGCTTGGTGTGAGTTGCATCAATGGCTGTGATGTTTACAGCTGTCCTGCCTTCTCTTTTAAGTTCCATCTCATAGTAGGCTAGAGCTGCTTGTTAGGAAGTGGTGATCCTTTAATTTAAGTGAAGTTACCTTGTTACTTTGCTGCTCCTCCGCTATCCTGCGTGTTGCAATAAATCGTGGATAAGCGCGATACCTCTTTTGTTACGGGATGTTCTTGATACCAGCACCGTTGCTCTGTTTTGTGCAGTCACTACTGTGAGTATGTGCTCATTGTCGTAAAGAACTTTGAAGAAATAAGGATTTTATATTCTCTTTAGATTAAATGGCGGTGAAGGAAAGAGTTGTAATTAGTAATCTAGATTTTTAATACACTTTATATATATAATACACGAAGTACTAATGCACTTAACTAAAGTAACATCTGAAGTATTTGCTGCATTTTGAAAGCATCTGTAGCATTTCTTACGTACACAACAAAGGCCTTTGTGGTTTTCTTTTTCTTTCAATCTCTCCTACTACATCTCTTGCAGCAGTTTAAAAAATAAAAATCGGAGGCCCTGTGGCTGTTTTATTTTAGGTAACCCCAGCGTAGGGGAGCGCGAACAGGAAGCGCTTATTGAACGGGGTGACTCAGAGAGGTTGTTAACTGCACTGTCACACAATCTGTCCTGTGAGCCGAAGGGCCACGATGGCTCGGGAAGGACAGCGCCGGCTCCTGGAATCCCGGCCGGCCGGCAGCTGTGTCGGCCGTATACATGCACGGGGCAGCTGCACAGCCAGCTGTCGTTTGGTGTGAATCATACGGCAGGGGATGCCGTAAATAGACCAACGTGGGGTAATCTAATACCTGGCAGCCTTTTGATTTCTACTGCAGGCCTTTTCCCTCGTTCAGATAATGAAGGGGAATAATTAGTGAATAAAGAGAGGCAGAGTGCAAACAGTTGTTACATGGAGTGTCTCGCTTCTTGTTTTGTGTGCAAAACCTTTTATCAGGGTTTGTAAGAGGTTTGGATCCTGCTTTCGTGAGACTTGCGTTGACTTCATTGGGTTCTTTCACCCTTTTAATTTTGAGTGGAAGTATTCTGAATTACAGCAATGTAAAGCTCTCACAGACACCGTGCAGCAGGAAGACATGATGGTGCTGCAGTCATGGCTTGTGCTCCTAGCAAGAGTAAGCAGTTCAGTACAGACCTGTGAAAAGATGACGACTAAAACCTGAGGACAGAGTCTGGAACATGAGACTGTTGGCATCAGCTACAGACAACTGCATAGGAGACACAAAGTCTAGAGAAGTCCTCGTAATATCCAATCCACAAGCCACAAAACACTCCCCACTCCCTTCAGCAGCCTTCAGTGCAGAAGATCAGAAACTCACTATGACAGGGCTTCTCTGGAGCAAGCAGGAGAGATGGAGGACACTGCTGGGGTCCCAAGTCCCCATGCCAGCTGGGGCTTTGCTAGGTAGAAATGCCCAGTGGGAGCGAAAAATGAACTGTGCTGGACTTCTTCTGCTGTGAGACCTGGCAGAAATCCACCCCACTGACTATTCTGGGTTTGCAGCCCTCCGAGCAGAGGCAGGAGGGTTAGAAGTAGTAGGCAAGTGCCTTTGGAGGGGGACAGAGAGGAGAAGGGGAAGCATTTCCAGACAATTTGGCTGCCATTTTATGGCCTTACAGCTGATCAAACGTTAGGAGTGGTGTTCTGGCTCTCAGTGTTTAATGTAGATAAGTCATTTAGTATTTGTGGGTGGTCTTTCAGGATGTGCAGAGCCACCCTTTGGGGAGTGCAGGTTGATATGAAGATAATGGGGATGTTTGGCTTGTTGCTTGTGAGGTAACAAGTTGATGGCCTTTTCTCACTGTACTGGCTCTGTCTTGGTTTGGGGTTTTTCTAAAAAACTTGGGTCCCATTCGAACAGTTTGTGATGAATATGTGAGAATTTAACAGCTGGCTCTGTAATGGGAGAACAGTTCTCAGCCTTTGGACTTTCAAAGGTTGTGCTTATCATGACCATAATGTGAGGGAGGGTGGGAGGAAGAAGAGAAGGAAGGTGACATAATGTACTCTGTCTCCTTTTCCCCTTTCTGCTCACCTAGCCCAGTGAACATGGATGCAAGTGCTTTTCAAATGGATCTTCTGCAAAGACTTTGCTGGTAGATTTGGCTTGTGATGTGTGAAAAGATTAATTTTTTTGCCTCTTAAGTTCTGTGTTCATGCCTGGTGTTGGAATGTCTTCTAAAGCCTTTTCTTTACGTTTCTGCAGGTGCTGGAAGATAATGACTATGGTCGTGCAGTGGACTGGTGGGGTTTAGGAGTTGTAATGTACGAAATGATGTGTGGCCGGCTCCCTTTCTACAATCAGGACCATGAAAAACTCTTTGAACTCATCCTTATGGAGGAGATTAGATTTCCACGCACTTTGTCACCTGAAGCAAAATCTCTTTTGTCAGGTTTACTGAAGAAAGATCCCAAGCAAAGGTGAGACTGTTGCTGATTAGTTGTGCTTTTAATCACTTGTGCCTTCAGAAATACCAAAAAAAAAGGAAAAAAATTATGTTAAAGGCTTCACAAACAAGTTACTAACTGTGCTGTGCAGATATGTCTCTGAAAGAGAACTGTCTTGAAGACAGGTGACTTAGAAGTGACCGTTTCTGTGCTGCTGTATGAAATGCCCATAGCGGCATCATTGAAAAACAGTGGAGAGTGGTCCTGCAGAAAGGATTATTGCATGCACGTGTACCAGCCATGTCTCGTTATTTGAAGTTGAGGAAGGTATTTCAGTTAAAATTGCAGTTTTGTTTCTATTTCATTCGAAATAATCATCCATCAACTTGCAGCAAGTGAACCTATTCATTTTTGTCTCAGCTTTTGATGTGAGCTGATGCCGCAAACAGCGACGTGAAGCAGCTTTGGTGATCAGAGGGCTGACCTGCCAAATGGCTGCTGTTACTGTAAAACTATAGCCTAGGAAGGAGCAAGTGAACCCTGCCTTCCATCATACCAAATCCAAGGGCTGCTGTGGGTTGTAAGCTACTCTACACTGAGTGCTTCCACCTTCTGTCCCAGTTCAGGCTGCTGCCCGTTTTCTGCGTTTCTGTTTAAATCTGTGCCAGTGATTTAGCATCCTGCTTTGGACAGCAGGTGGTGGTGTTTGTACCATGTTTTTGGTGGAGTTTATACCATGCTTAATCTGCTTTTTTCCTGTTTCGTCCTTTTGGTTTGTTTTTGCTGTGCTGTATTATTTTTAAAGTAACCTTTAATTTTAAAACAGAAAAAAACCCAACCAAACAAAAAACACAACAAAAAAACCCCAAAACAAAAGGCCCCAAGCCCTTAATGGCTAACAGAAAATAGAACAAGATCCAAAAAGGCTGTTAACCTTCACACAAAGATAAACATCAGTTTAAAAACCTGCCATCTTGTCAACCCAGACATTTTTATAACAAAAACTACTGTGACTCAGCCCCTGATCTCCTGTCCTGAACCTTCCACCGTAAATTGGCCACAAATAGGAAGTGTTCCATGTGAGGTACAAGCAGAGTTGTCTGGTTTGCTCTCTAATACCAGTTTGTTTAGTCTGTGCCTGCACAGAGCAGGAAAATGGCTTTTGCCAGTACGTAGATACTTGTAGCCAGGATTCCTGTCAACGCTGTAGGCTATTTCCATCACTATTTTTGATGGAAAATCCTGTTGGGAGGTCTTGTAATGCAAATCTGCAATTTGTGCTACTGGAGGATTCAACTCAGTGGTGACGTGGGAAAGCAGGAACAGTTGTAGCTGGGAACATGACTAGCCTTGTCCTAGGTGGCAACAGCTGCACACCCCTCTTGAACTCAATGCCTGCAAGGGGACCTCCAGGAGAAGGTTGTGTCATTGATTAGCAGCCCCCCCAGGCACTGTGCTCTTCGAGTGTGGTTCCAGCCCCTGCCAAGAGGATTCCTGTCCAGGAAAATGCTGGGTTAAGTACAATTGTGACCCTTTTGTAGCTTATTCAGGTGGGGCCTTTCAATCACTGGAAACACAAGCAGCATCTGCTGTAATTTGTTCTTAAAGGAGCATCTCTGATGAACCAAAATGCAATTTGTTTACAAACAAAGAACGCCCACTTGTTTCTAATTACAAGGTTTTCCCAATGCCAATAATTACTCCACAATATGCTCATTTTATACAAATAGCCACTTCTTCATATGTATCTTCTGCGGGCTTGGAACCAACGATGCTCTGATCTGTTGGACAGATGATTTTCATGCTGCTGATAGAAATAACTATAGTCTAGACAAGCCTGCACACATGCCCACAGCTTGCTAATTACACTGGTGCTTCCCAAGCTTTCTGGATCATGGACTATCCTTAAATACTGGTTTCTCACCCATCACCGTTGACCAACTTTTTAACTGAAGTTGTGATTCTGTGCCTGGTGCTGTTTCAGGCATTACGGAGAACTGAGCTGGAAGCAATTGGGAGTAGAAGTCCTGAGTCCTGGCCTTGTAGTTCTATGTTCTTTTCACTGTGTGGTCTGTGTGCTGGGGTGGGCGCCTGGCATATTTGGTAGTTGACTCATAGTGAGTTCATGGCACCATATTGAAGAAAAACAGCCAAATACGTACAAAAATGTATTCAGAGAGAAGTTAAATAATGCGTGATGGTCTGGTTGACATTAGCCTGTTGATGATGCTTTGGGGAGTCACTGTGTAATTCGACAGAAATCCCCTCTTCCACAAAGCCCAGCGGTGGACAGAAGTTGGTGTCATCATAATGTTGTCTATGGCAGAAAACATCAGAATTGGCAGCATTTAATAACTGCTGATAAATTTGAGAGTGGGACAGAGGAGACGGCCAAAACCATGAGAGAAACGAAACTGGGAGATGTTGTCCCTTCCCGTAAAATCCTCCAAAAATACCCAGCCACAAAAAGGTTGTTATAATGAAGCTCAGTGATGAGGATATTTTAAGTTAAATATCAAGGAGCTGGGGAATTGTGACCTACACCAGTGAACTAAGTATTAAAAATTAACTGTTGTACCTGAGCTGAATCTATAGAAGAAGTCTGTGTTCAGTAATACCAGCTCAGCCTCCAACTCACAGGCATAGGGGGAAGATGTGAAGAACAAAAAATTGCATTCTGCTTTTAATCATGGCTGTTCTCTAAATCTGGTCATATAAAATCCATTTTTTAAGAGAAAAGGAATTTTGAAGTTACACTGGGGATTGATACAGGTTTATTCATCTTGTAGTGTGAGCCCAAATTTTCCTGAGAAGGAAAAAATCTATTTTGTAAATGTTTCCTTTTAACATGACCTGAAATTATTCTTCACTGCTTTGTGACATGTATCAAATGGAAGGAGGTTAATCAGAGCATCTTTGTTCACACATAAACCAGTAATTTTCAACTTTTATTATTTTTTCTCTGGCTGTGGAGACTGCAGCCTGTGAAGGTGGGCATGGATCGGAGCACTCCATGTAAACAGCCTCAGTTTAAACGAGTGGGTGGGTTTGTAATCAGCAGAGCATCTCACAAGCTCCCAACCTTGACAGGTTTTAAACTTTAAAGAACTTCAGGATAATTTCATCTGGAATTTGATCATCTGTTTTCACTACATGCCTTAGTGCTCCCTGTCGTAGGTCAGGGTTGTCCAGCCTCTTTCACACGGGGCTTGTCACAAGCTGCTGTGGTGCTGTTGGACCTTGCCGTTCAGGAAGAACAAGAGGAAGAAGATGCAGCGTTTCACAAACGCCTGTTAAAAGATGCAGTGACTTCAGAGAGTTGTAGTTGCGGATTTGGAGTGCTGAAGGTGGTCACTTGGAAGTGGTGGTCAGTGTTTGCAGCCACACAAAGAACTGGTTCTTTTCCACATGGAGAGTGCACCTTTGGCTGCAGATGTTCAGGAATATCAGGGTCAATCAAGCCTTTACCTGCATGAAAAGCAAACTGCTTGTTTTTTTAACTTGTGAAAGGAGGTGATTTGTACTTAAGGTTTATGTCTGTGTCCTCTGTGGTGGAAGAGGTAGAGGTGACAGTCATGGGGACTGCAGGGGCTGGAGGTGGTCCCAGCTAGCTGGTGGCAGGCAGAAGGAGGTAACCTTGAATAACTGGTCCTCTTAGGCAGTAGACTTTGTGCAGTGTGGGCATCCAGAGTTTTGAAACCACACATGACAAGAGTCTTCTGTTTGCTCTGAACTGTGTGTGTCTTGAGTACAGAAGTGTTCCTGTCTCCAGACTGCTCCAGTGTCCTGGGTATCGCTGGAACTGCAGAGCGCTCGTCAAGTCTTCGTGTACATTTCACCGGGTGCTTTGAGGTAGACTGAGGTTTAGCTGTTGTCTATGATAATTTTAGTCTAACTTGGTTCAGTCCAAAGCTATTCAGAACAATTTTGGACAAACTTAAACAGTTCACTTAGATCTGAATTGAAGCTGAGAAAACAGAAATGGGAAATTTAAAGAGTTTTGTTGCTTTTTTTTTTTTTTTCCCCGAGCTTTCTAGAAACCAATAGTGTAGACAATTCTGAAGCCTCAGCATCCTCTAACATGACTTCTCTGTGGTTACTGCTGTTGGGGAGCAGGAACTTTTACTGGATCCACTACGTTTGTGTCGCATGCATGTGGTTAATGAAGGAGTGGGGAAGTGAAGCTCAGCCCAGAGCTAGGAGTTGCATTAAGCTTTCCAAAAGTCTCAATCTCTGAGCAGGAGAGCTCCTAAAGACTCTGTGTACAGGGCTTTAGGAAGAATTTGGCCTTTTCCTTCCCAATCTGGAGTAATCAAATTGTGCTGTTCCCAAAGCCAGCCAGGGCTTCTCCATGCTGATGGTGCCGGTCACAGGAAAGCAATGTAGATGCAGTTCCTAAATCCCTCCCTGTGGCTATTAGAGGCCTCTGAAGGTAAATGCCTTAGGAAAATGAGTTACTATTCTCTATCCTGTCTGTATCAGAGAAGGAAAAATGTGTCAGTGTGCTGTGAGCTGGTGAACACCAATAGCTTCTGTTGAGCATGTTTTCTTGAGCCTGGTGGGTGTATTTGCACTGTTGTAGAACCAGGTTTGGAGGCAGGAGGGAGTCAGAGAAATCATGTGAAGACAGAATGGCAGCAGAAGCTGTGCCATCCTCTCAGATGTGTGTCCATCTTCTCAGATGAGGATGATACACGTGCAAATCTGTAAACAACAGAAATCTGTCACCTAAAAGTATGACAGCCTCTTCAGAGATGAGGATTCGCCCACAGTCAGAGCTGTTTCGTAGCTCCTAATAGGGAGAAGCACGAGCTTATGAATGGGATTACTTGGCAGGGCAGAGGGAAGGCGGTTGCCGCTCGCTTTCCTGCCTCGGAGCCTGGCTTTCCTCACTCTAGAAACTTTTTAGCTATAAAACTAGAGTTCTGTGGGTTTCTTCTTACAGAACTGGAATGGACCTGGATGCTGAGCACCGTTTGCTTCTATATGGATGAGCAGAGAAACAGTATTTTTCCTATGACCCACTAATTGCAATCTTCTGGCCTGTGATAATAATACTTGCACTGTTGACTGTGTGATTATACACTACATTTCTATTTATTTACGTATCATTTATATTGACATCTATATAAAATGACAGTACATTAATTTCAAAGAACATGTGCACATGATTTATCTGTGGAATGACATGATTGCCCTTGATTTTGGAGCACAAACATTTGCCATCAGGGATTAAAGGAACTTGCAAACAATATGCAGTTCTATAAAAATTGAAAATGTGGAAATAGTTTCAGTTTAATAATGATGTTGCACTTTATTAATAATTTTCCCCTTGAGATTTAGCTGAAATATAGAAACAAAGGCTTTCAAATATAGATGGAAGTTAAATTAATAACTAGAATTGATTGGCAGGTATTTTTTTAAGGAGACCAATCTAGACAGAAGTTTTGGTTTTGAGGGTTTTTTGTGGGGCTTGTTGTTTGTTTGGTTTGGGTTTTTTTTTCTTTATTTCTTTTTGGCTCTATACTTTCTGTATATTTCCTTGTATTCTGTAAAGCTCAGTAGCTTTTTCTTTCCAATTCCTATTTACGCTATTTTTGGTTCTGACGACTTAAATTCACAGAATTTAACTTTTATAGTACAAGAATCTTTTCAAGACTTGTATTCCTGTTGGATTTTTATTCAGGTGCTGCATGTCCTTGTGAAAGACAAACCTGCTGCTCTTTCAGTTCAGTGGTGCTTAACTATGATTTTTGCATTAGGTGCTGATTTAATTTTGTTCTCCTTGAGAGGGTCCTTCCATACAAATACTGAAAAACAAGAGTATATTTTGGAGTAAGTCCATATCCAAAATATGAGGTTTCTACCGTTTCCCCATTTGCTTTGTATGGATTTGTTTAATAGCATAGATTTTTAAAAGGTAAGTAAAACATCTGGGGTTTTTCTTGGCATTTCCCTGAGTGTGTGTTTGCCCTTCATGGAACAAAGGCTCATATTAGATACCGTGTTCTCCAAAGCACTCATACATGGCTGCATCCAGCCAGCCTTCCTGCACGTATCTGCAACACCCAGTTCAGGTCTTCCTAGCCCATCGTCACTCCTGAACTGCAGAAGTGCAGTCTGATGACAACTGCGGGTAAAGAGGATTGACTCCACCTTCATCTCCAACGGCCACTGTCATCTGTGCTGGGGAAGCAACAAGGAGCCAGGTAGAGACTTGGCAAATCCTCTAGACCTGTGGGGAACCAGCCGAGAGATGATTACTCACAGAATTTGTCTCTGTTCCCAGGCTGCCCTGGAGTTTGTCTCTGTTCCAGGCTGCTCTGCAGCTGTATAACGTGCTGCCAGGCAGATGGGAGAGCTGGTTTGGCCTGTGGGGCTCTAGGGTGAACTTAGCCGTGGTCTTAGACCTTACCTGGGGAAGGAGAGTGTCACCCAGCACTTTGCTACTGGAAGACTGGGCACCCATTCCCTGTTACACTGCACGTTTCCTGAAGGAACGTGAAGGAGCAAACCCCTTAGGTTGCTGTGCCTGGAAGAGGGCCAGGAAACAAGCTTGGCCTCTGAACTGCCAGGCACCTCTTCTACTTGATCTCTCTGGTAGAGCTGTGGTCTCTGCCAGCTTGTCGTCTCTGATGACAGTGCTTGGGCATGGCTAGGAGGGTTGCATGCACCAGGATCCATTCCCAGTTGGCAGTATGGATGAAGTTTCACCATATTTGACTCCTCCACACTAAACGATCATCCAGCGCTGTCCCAGTAGCACTGTGCCTTCAGGCTACATCCCAGAGCATGCAGTGCAGTCTCAGGCTGTAAAAACACCATTTCAATAGGCTTTAGCACAGCCTTCACATTAGCTCTGATATTTTGAACCAAAACTGTCCTCTCCATCCCCAAATAATCATGTATTAGGGCCACAGAGTTACTGCATGTGGTCTGGAGGAGATCTGGGGACAGCTGCTGTGCAGCACAGACGAGGCCTGACCGGGCAGCTGGGCTTCAGGTTCAAAGAACTGTCTTTAGCCTGTTTTTCTCCGGCAATATAGCTCTAGCCTTGGTCACATAGAGCCATTGTTGCAAGCTCTTAAAATAGGGATGGTATCTCAGTTTGCCAGTGGCACCAGGAATCAGAGAAAAGGCAGATACTAGAGGTCAGCGTGGATGAACATGGTGGCATCTCTTGTATTTAAAATCCTGAGCATCTTCTTAACCTTGCTACCTGAAAGTAAGTCTCCTGATCACTCAGTATGTGTGTTGTTTTCTCAGCGCATGCCTTTGCTTGCAGATGCGGCTCAATATTTTAGAGAACATTTTAACCTCCACAGCAAAATTTAAGCATCTGTTAGCTCAAGACTGCAGCTAAACTGATTGCATCTATAAGCTGCGTGGACAGTTTTATTTTGGAATAAAAGTGCTTTATCTTGATAGACCCTAAGTCAATAAAACACCCTTTGTGCTTTCGTGAAGCCAAGGAGGAGGAAAGATTTGCATACAGCACGATATTATCACTGCAGTTGTCAACTGTTTTCTTTAATGGAAATTTAAATCAGGTTGCATAAATCAGTTTGTCTTAAAAATCCTTGTCTCTTTTACACTTCAAAATCAAATTCAGTTTCACTGCTGGCATCACTCGGCTCTAGCAAATTGTAAGCAGCGGTCACTTGTTAATTTAGAAAGAGAGGAAAGTGTGGGGCTCTGGCCTTCTACTTGCAGGATCTGCTGGAGTCTCTAGGACAGCATCTTTCCTGAAGGGCATGTCTTTTGGATTGTGATGATTTATTAATTTTTTATTTCTTTGTTTAAGAGAGACCTGTATTCTAATTCTGTTAGCGTGTTTTCAGATCTTGTAGTGGAACTGTGTTGAAGCCTAAAATAGACTAGCCTGCATCCCTTGCACAAAACCCAAATGTGAAGCCAAGGCTAGAACTGCTCCCAAACGTGTTCTAGAAACTCAGAATTTCTTCATTACTGTTTAATAAAAGTTGTATGAGAAAAATAACCGTACTCAAACATTTAATTACTTATTTTGCCCCAAACAGGTTAGGTGGCGGTCCTGATGATGCCAAGGAGATTATGCAGCACAAATTCTTTGCTGGCATTGTTTGGCAAGATGTGTACGAGAAAAAGGTACTTACACAACTGTTCTCCCAAGGTGAATTGTAGCCGTGGGTATCCAGAATGTTTCAAATGTTGTTGCCCTCTGTAAGGTGCACAGAAGCCCTCCACAGAAGAGGTTTGCAATTGTTTTTAACAAGGCTAAATTGCTTCATGTTTCTTTAAAATGCTGTCATAGGATTACTTCTGAAACAAAGATTTTTTTCACAGTGAGAGGAATATCTCTTAATGAGAGGGTTTTTTGTGACTGAATAAATAGGACGCAACCAAAGTTGCTTCCAAATTTAGACAGTGTATAAGCTTTTAAAATGGCTTTCCTGTGAATTCTTGCTGCCATTCCTTGCTCTCAACTGACGTATCCCTCGTGAGCCCAGGAGTTATTTTTGGTCCCTGAGCATCTGAAGCAAAACTTCCTAGAAGCTGTAGTGGAAGATGGGCTGGTTGTTCCCTTTGCATTTTTCCTGTCATGAATGATGATGAAATTAGACTGAATAGGCAAGTGCAGAAAAGCGTAGCCTTTTACGTCAATCCAAGCCTAATATTTGGGGGGTTTTGGGTATGGAGGGCTGATATGAAGTGTCTGCACTTCATGGTGTTTTGCACTGCTTTTCCTTGAGACCCACTTTTCCTTGAGACCCTTGAGAGTTTCTGGGCTTTCCAGTGGGAGCCACTGAAGTCGAAGAGCCGATCCCTTTCTGTATGAGTGTTTCATCAGTGTCTGTGCTTCACTGTCCGTTCACAGACATCTTATTCCACTCCTCCAAGATGCCCTGCTTTGTGTTCTCAGGGAAATCTACTGTTGTCCTCTCCCATTTGATTCTCATCAACCACCTTTTTCCATGAGCTCACGTGAAATGCAGCTAACTAAAACGTGGCTCTGGTGATTCAAGGCTCCCATCTACTGGTGCCACATGATCTCACTCGATCCCAGCCTGTCCCGATCTCCCTCCTTCCCCCTGCAGCCCCTCCTGATACCAGATCTCATTTAATCTCTAAATACAGTTTAGTTCTCACTCCACTTGGTGGGAGCAGGTAAGAAACTTAGCCAAAACTGAGTTTGGATTCTTTTGGTAAAATAATACAGTGATCTATCGGCAGTGTTTATATTCTTAAAATCTAGAGCGTAACACTGCTGGTTTCCATACTGTAGTGGGAGGATTGTCCAGTGCCTGTATACAAAGAGTGTTCTGTTCTCTTCTTTCACTTCCTCACAGATTTGTGTGGCTAAAGGGAACTGAAAAATCATAAAGTAAGTTTTGTGCCTTGAAAGTGTAGCTAGAGTTTAGACCTCTGTCCTTCAAAGCATCCCTTGAGAGAGAGCTGTGTGCGGTCACGAGGGAGTCGCATGGAGTTTTTAATTCAGTATAACATAAATTGTTGTTGTGAACAGGAGGTTATCCCCATTTTCAGCCAGCTGACAGGCTGAATACTTGGGGCTTTGCGAGGCTGTATTTTTTGTTGGTGGTGGTTGTTGTTGTGTTTTGGGTTTTTTTCTCAAGTTTAAGGTAAGATGTTGGTAATGGGGCTCAAGTGTCTTCAGTGAAGTTGTTATTTGATGGTAGTCTTGGTTCCCTGGATGGAGGAGAAATCACATAAGCTGGAGGCAATTTATTTATCCATAGGACTGTGAAAGCCATCATAAATTGTCCCACGGTAGTACTGACTCAAATTGTTGTGGAAACTACCAGGAAATCCCAAGCATTTCATATTTTGGAGAAAACAGTGTGCTAACCCAGACTGTTTCTCATCTTGGCATATCCAAGGAGGCTAGATTCTGGTTTTGCTCCTGCACCATTAGCTTGTGCATCTGAAATAGCCGTGCTGTGCAAATGGAGGGATTTCAAAAAGCCTGGGAGTAACTGCTGGCTACGTTCTGGGTGGTCCAAAGAGGATCTTGCAGCATTTACCTAAAATGCAGTCTCACGGATAAAAGCTGAATTTTGTCCGCAGCCTACTGGTGTTGGTGCTAAGCTTGGTTACCTGCTGTGTCCAGATAATGGTGAATGCGTTTATGAATATAGGCTTGGGGTAATTGAGACACTTAACTTCGTAATTAAGCTTTTTGGAAACATAGCTTTGCTTTGAATTATAAGGAGTTTTGAATAACCAAGGTTGTCCCAATAATTTAAAATATTCCTTAGACTGTTCTGGAAGAGTGTTGTTACTTGTCTCTGGTGCAAAGAGAGGTGCAATTTAATTTGCAGTCTTTTGCCCACGCACAAGCAAAACATACACAATGAGATTTTAATTTTTTCTGGTCTTTTCTGTCTCATAAACCAACATAAGAGCCTGTGGGTCTGCAGCAGTGGGAGGCTACAAGTGGCACCTCGCTGCCAGTTGAACTGCAGAGCTATTGCAGTGACAGCTTTTCAGTAAAGCAGCATATTTGCTTGGTAAAGCCAGTGTTAGAGCTTTCTGTGGCTCCCCCTCCATTTCCAGCTTGGTATTCTGAATTTGACAGCTAGGGGAAAAAAAAATTGTCTTGTGGGTGCACCATAATCTGTCTCAAATTGCTTTTAACAGATACTAAAATAAAAGGGAAAACGATACAGGCAGCGCTAGCCCATGACACGTGCGTTCTGACTTAGGATTGCTGCTCCGAGTCGTTCCGATGTGCATAGTTCAGGTGTCTGCTGCAGTGCCCGAGTCCTAAATCACTCTGTGCTGCGCCCAGCAAGCCAGAGCAACTGGGAGCACTGCGAGTGCCAAAACCACCGTGAGCTTAAAAGGACAGAGAGAACTTCACACGCGTGCACGCGTAGCTTGTCGAGAAACAAACCAAGGCTCACTTGAAGGACTAGGCAGAAAGCTGCTCTGAAGAGAAAGAAAATACCTCATCAGGGGTTTTACATACAGTATGTTGGTGTGACTTGACTGAGAACAGCATTATTAATGTTATCATGTGAAGCACTCCCTCTTCAGTAGCTCCAGGAGGACTGTAAGGCTTAAAGTGACTTGAAACTTTGGGATATCCTGATTCCTTTTCCTTTTTAAATTCAGGACAGAAAGACCACTTCTAAGGACCTATTCTTTTTTTTGACAGGAACATTTGCCAGACTCCTTTAAGGCATCCGTGGGCACAGAGAATTATTAGTAATAAAAAGAACTGGATGATGAATGTATCCTATAATTGTGCTGTCTTGTAATAAACAAAACTTTTACGTCCCTTAATTTCTAAAGATTTATTTTAGACAGTAAATGTTTCTTTGTGTTTGGAAATACTACCATATGTGTAGATTACATTTCTTAAAGTCTTTACGTTGAAAATGAAGGCGCTTCATTGGATTGTTGTTTGTAAGACAGGACAACGCTCCGTTAGGTGCTCTCAAAACAGATCAGAAAGATGATCCTGGTGATAGGGTGCGTGAAGCTAGTGCTTTTATTTACCAGCTTGCCAAGCAAACGATTCTTCAGTTCCAAGCTGGAGGAAAGGTTGGAGGTGGGGAAGAGGTGTTTTATCCTTTCAAGATTTGCTGATATTTTCCACGTAGTGATTTCTGTTGGTGTCGTTCTCATTTCTGTAAGAGGAGAAGTGCCAGTCTCGGGGTCACTGCTTAATTCCAGTTGGAGCAATTCACTATTTGCCTTGCTAAACCTTTCCCTGCAGTTTCAGATTGGAAGCCATACACTTCCTCAATCACGCTCCGAAATTGTTGCCTGATGTGGCTCTGCGCTATTAAAAGATGGCCACACTTAACCCCAGTGGTGGGCGAACTGAAGGCCGGTGCCGAGAGCTATTACATGTCCTCTGTGGGAGGGCTCAGCACAATGTTTACATTCTGTTTCTACCGCATCGTGCAGCGGGGAGGTGAGCAAGGTCTGAAGCCCAGCTCTGTTGCCCTCCAAAACTGTACGTGTTCCAAGTCCACGCATCTGTATGCAACCAGCTCCACCACCCCGCTTCCCAGGCGCGCTCCTCCTCCAGCCCCAGTCAAGCAGCTCTGCTCCATCTGGAGCTCCTCTTGCCAGAGCTTGCCTAGGTACACGTGGATGATTTCTAGCCTGCCTGCCCAAGCGAGTGTCAAGAGTAAAACCCAAATAGTGCAGCTCGTGGTGTAACAAGAGGAGGATGTTCACTACTAAGTGTGATGGATTTTTGTAAGCACTCCAGGTTTCCTGAGTTCAGAGTTGATATCAAACTGCTTTTGGGAACTAGGAGTATAAAAAGCTTCATGTCGCTGCTGCTTGTCCTAAATTCTGCCGGGTTGGTCAGACCTGGAGCACAGCTGCAGTCAGAGCTGTGTGGGCACAGGAGCTCTGTAGCTGAAATTCTTTTGTGAGCGTCAGAACCCCTGTGATGATGGGCAAGTCTAGCTGATCAGTTTGGTATCGCTAAGCACCTCTACGACTTCTTGTCATCTTCCTCAAGCATAAAGCTGGCAAGATGCAGTTGACAATTTCCATACAACTAAGTGGGGAACCAGTATGGTTATTTTCAAACATTTGGTAAGCGTTTTATTTATTACTTGAAGAAATCTTAGGACTCTAGGTTTTTCTTCTGTAGTTAAATCCTAGAGACAAATTGCCTTAAATGCCCCATAAATAGGAAGCGCACACCTAAATAAAGATTTTTTTTTTTTTTTTTTACTGTGTATGGTTCCTTGTTTATGAACTGCCAGTTTTTAAACTTGCTTTAGGAATGTCAGAAAAGGCACTGTAGCTTATAACTAATTCAAATTCTACCTGTTTCACCCAGTATTGCAAGAACCTGTAAATGGACTGTATTTTTTTTTCTGCTTTTCATAGCTTGTACCTCTGTTTAAGCCACAAGTTACATCTGAAACAGATACAAGATACTTTGATGAAGAATTTACAGCACAGATGATAACAATCACTCCTCCTGACCAAGGTAATGTTTTTCCCACTGTATTCTCCAGACCACCAGAAGTAATTTGCTGTAATGTTACCTGGTTTCTTTAGACCACGTGTAAAAGCATCACTTTAAACTTGCTGGTTTCCTATACATATATTTGACCAAGAAGTTGGTAAATTGATCTGAAACTTTAAACATGTCTTTCCAGTTTGGGAAATGAAAAACCCGTTTTAGAAAACAGTGAAATTCTTTGTACTGTTGTCTTTTCCAAATGTGCACGTTCCTACTGGCAAACGAGTTTTGCGTGTGTACATCTGCACACACGCTGCGGATACACAAGCAGCCACTTGAGTATGGGCTGATGTCCGTATTCAATCAAAACAGATTTTATTTTCATGGCAACTGAGCATGCTCGATGCTCCAAAATAGCAATTGTTGCAAATTCAGAACTCTGAATATGGATTTAAGCAGTGCAGCAGTTCTAAATGGACATGCAGACATCCAGTTTGCATGCAACAATCAGGATCTTCTGTGATGCCCATTTCATGGAGTGAGATTTAAGACTCCCAGTTTCTTTGTCCTTTCAAGCTGTGGAAGAGAAATATTCTGAAATAACTTTACCCTGCATTATCTTACTGGTCGTTTCCTTAAAATCAAAAAGGTAGCAAATGTTGCCTACTGTTCTTTTTTTCTCATTTTTCAGACGACAGCATGGATTGTGTAGATAACGAGAGAAGACCTCATTTTCCTCAGTTCTCCTACTCAGCCAGTGGAACCGCTTAATGTTTTGCAATGTTTTCGCATTCAGAAACAAAACAGACTGCATTTTGGGGACCTTACTTCAATGGACACTAGAGAACTTTCTATATTATCTGAATTACAAACTGTGTTTGTATTACGATTTAGATGAATTTGTAGGAAGCCTCACAGATTCTGTATTTAAAACAATTCTTTGATGCATTTTTGAGAAGGAAAACAAATCCATTCTTAAAGTATTACGTCAAGGCTTTTATGCTGAATGACCATAGGTTTTTAAGGATATACACCAAAACTGTTTACTTTAGGAATAATTAAGGTATTCAACATATCAGCAGCTCTGACCAGAAAATCCCCTTATTTTATTTATTTCATACAGTTCATTATCTAAATATAGAATCTGCACTCTGAACAATTAGATTTATATAGGAAGATATAAGACTTTAGTAGCTAGTGCAATAATATAAGCAACAAAGTGAACAAACTCTGGAGGGTTAAGGTTCAAACTCATTTTGGACAGCAGCAAAATGTCATCCAGCTCCAGAAAACCAGCTATAGGAACAGCATTAATGGCCTCAGTGAGGTAAATCAAAAAGCAAAAGTTATTTTTGTTATAACATCTGCTACAAGACATTACATATCAAACTGCATCCAGTGGAACTGCCACACCGTACAGCGGAGTATTCCCGTCTAGACAGTGCATTTAATAATTCCATTTGCATAGAGTTTAGGAATACTTCATAGGATTGGCTTCTCAGAACCTACAAGATGCTTGATTTACCAGTCTAATACGAAATGCAACAATGCAAATTCACCCACTTTCACCACTGTATAAAAATACCATACAGGTCGAAGTGAGAAATCACCGTCATGAGTGAGTCAGCCAGACAAAAGTACATTTTGGCACTGAAGTAATGACTTGTTGCCACCTTTTTTTTTTTTTTTATGAAAAGATATATGAATATATATAAACACTTAATGATTTTTTTTTTTTTGCATCATGCCAGATCATTTCTTCTTTCTTGAGTGTGCATTAAAGGTATCAGCCAACAGTTCATGGTGCCTTCTCACTCTTGAAGATTCACTTTAACAGTGTTTCCCATGTATAAGAAACAAAATAGGTTGAAACTTCATATGTGTTTGAATAATAATGGTGTTCAAAAAGTGAATTTGTTTTTGTTTTTCATTTTTAATCTTAGTGGAAAATTCCCTACACCCTGTTTTTGTTGTATCATGTTTCTTTGTAATTTTCATAAAAGCAGTCTTATTCTGTCTCTTCTGCGAATGAATTTATTCCATTGTAGGTTGCGTTCTCTTAAATTGCTTTTTTTTGTTGTTTTTCGTTCTCTTGACTGTATAAAAAATGATGACATGTACTCCAGTTAACTAGCATTTAATTTTTTTTTTTTATTTGAAAGGGAGTATGTTATGAAAACCTTCGCTTCCCCTTTCCATCAAACTGCTGTGTTTGCACAGAGAGCCCATCCCCTTGGCTTTTTTTTTTTTTTTTAATGACATTCAACTCTAGTATTTTTACTCATTATATGAAAGTTTCCCTCCAAATACTTAAATAAAATTGCTTTAACAAGTTAGGTTCTTATTTCTTGTGGTAGGAACCATCTGAATTTGTGGAGATGCAACAACTCCACTTTCTCAAGTTTGATGTGTGTATCGTTGAGAGATTTAGGCTTTTCTGCCCCTCCTTAGTTGTTTCCTCTCTTTGCTGGTCATTATGCAAAGATAATTTTTAAAAACGTTTGTTAGAAGGAACACACCCCATGCCAGAAATAGTTTGTCGTGAGGTGAATGAGGACAGGCTTCATTTTGCTGTCCTGATGCCACTGAGATTGTTACTGAGGCCCTAATCTTAAAAGGTATTTCTGTCCCAGTCACTTGGGCCAGTGTACAATATGTAATACTGCGTTTCCTTTCTAAGGACTAATATTATTCACTTCTAGGAGGTAGTTACACAAGGCTGGAATGTCCTTTTTCAAACAAGAGTACAGAGAAAAATACAAGAATGTCCAAGAACTGCAGTGTGCTTCAAACTAAGCATAGAAGTTGCAACTGTAGAAAGCCATTAAACATCCCAAACACTTTTTGGTTTGAGGAGTAAGCTGTAAATCCCAGAACAATTTACTGCACGTTTTATGCAAGGAGGGAAGGTGAAAGAAGGGATCTGTGTCTCTACTGGGGACTGGTGCTGGACAGCCTGTCCCATCCTGCAGGTCTGATCTCTTAACTGCTCTCCTTCATTTGCTTCCAAGCCTTCGTCTGAGTTTCCAGCCAGTCCAGGGACAAAGTCCAAAGAACTCTTCTGCAAGTCTGCAAGCCCCAACACGTTCGGAACGAACACGCTTCATGCATCCAAATATAGGCAACGGGAATAAGCAAAGGTTACCATAATCTGCCCCAGGAAAATCTGGTCTTCCAAATGCAGGAACAGACATGGATCAGGTTGGAGGCTGATTATGTCTCAGGACAGTTTCTTCTGCCAGTTGCTGGTAATGGATTTTTGTTTTAATTCCTATATACAAAATGGAACATAAGCTGCCCAAAATGTCTGGGAATCTTGGTATTGTTAGCAACAGTGAGCTGCGCAGGCACACCTGAATGCAGGGTCGTTTGGATATTTTCCCTCATTTTGCCTGTGATTACTCAAAATGCTTTGCCTGTTGTCTATACCTGAATGATTACCGGCGTTACAGCTGTCTACCTGCAGACCTAAAGTGAATTCTTTAAATTCTGATTTAGCCCAGAAAATTCTATTGCAGAAGCCTGTGACCTGAGCATTGTTCACCTCAAACTGCTTTTGTACCTTATATGCAGAGAGTGCTTAAGTTGTGCATGTTCCTTTAGCTATTTCATTTGAAAACTCAAAACTTCTCTATCTGTACAGTCCAAACCTGCTCATTCTTCCTTCAGGCATTGACAAACGTCATCTGGCTCTGGTCGTGTACGTTGCAGCAAAGATGGTGCGTCCCAGGTGTGGAACACTGGTAGTGTATGTGTGTTACAGCCCAGGAACTTGGTTGTAAGCTCAGGTTGGGAGAAAAATATAAATATAAAAAAGCACTTTGCAATAGCAAGTAAGTAACGTGCAGTTCTCCGTGCACCTCTGGCTGCAGTGAGAAGATAAGGTCAGCTGAGGACTGGTCGAAACAGAGACACGCTGCTGCTTGTGCTGGTGGGGTGTAGAGACAGTGGCAGGAGCCAGGTAATTCTGCACATCTCGTTTTATATTCTCTCATGTAACGAAAACATCCAGTACAATCACACTGGGATATGACAGGCTCTTTTCCCTTTAAACTGGGTGAAGATCAGTGTGGTTTGTAGCATTTCAAACTCCACACAAACTATCGCCTCTTTTTCCCCCTGTCAGTAAAATCAACTGCTCTGTTTTCCTTTCTCCCCCATCACACCTCCAGGTAACCTCCGTGTGCTCCCCAGCTGCTCTCACGCAGGCCTCGAGTATCTCCTCTGCTATATGAATTTGTTCCCTGTTTTCCGCCTGAGAAATGATCATCTCTTTTGCAGGTCTGAGGGTAAACACTTCGCTTGATTGTTTGAATTGGATGATCTTTGCTTTAACCTGGGGGTGAATTTTTCTTGTCCGCTACCTTGGATTGCTTACGTATATTTAAATGCTCAGTAAGAGTACTGTGGTCTTTGTACTCCTACGTGTTTGTGGAGTTTAAGGCTTTGTCACAGAAAATACCCTGAGCTTTTTAGAGAGCAAGTCAGGTTTTTATCTCCAGCAGCAGGATTTAGGATGGTGGTCACAGGCTGGAGGTCACAACCTAGAGTGGGAATGCAGACTCCAAGGAGATGGAGTTGCAGAAGAGAAGCCCACGCACGCAAACGCTTGTGAGAGTTGGGTGGGTTTTCTGCCTGAGAAGTTTGAGAAACAATAATTTAGGCTGAAGGTTGGATTTATTTCACTGTTTCTAAAAGAGCTTCCGAGGTAAAAACACATTTGAAGAAATGAACGAATGTAAAAGGATCTTGTTTCTTCAGTGTTGCAAATGACTGTGTTTGTCTTCCACTTTTAGCTCAATTTTCTTAATAACTGGGAGGTTAATTGCCACTAGAAGTAAAATGAAAAGAACACACAGTGCCTATAGCAAATGGGAGCTTATTATCCCCAATGCAGCTGAGTGTACAGACGTTTGCTAGCTCTGTCTAATGGAACATATGTTGCATTCTAATCAGGTGATGACTAGTTGCTCTGTGTCTGAAATCATTTTAAACAAAACCATTTTGTTACATTAGTCTGCGCCTGTCACTTTTTTTCTAATTATTATTTTAATTTTTGTAACTCCTGGTTTTGTAAGCATGGTGGGTTCTTTCTTAAGCACCAGCTCAGGGACTTTGTGTTTGAAGGCACTACTTCCCTCTGTGGTTTTTCAGGGTGCTTGTAGCTCGGTTCTCAGTTTCTCCTTCGCTGAAGACATGGTTTTCTGCCTGTTACTGCTCATGGCCCATTTCTCTGGAGATGGACTTCATGAACTTCTTCCTGTGTTAAATGTAACCCCGGTCTATGCTAAGATTCCATTTTTACTAATTTTTCCAAACTGTTTCTTTGTGTCTTCTGTCATATTAGAGCAACTGGTTTTGCATTTTCATAGAATGGGCTGGGTTGGATAGGACCTGTAAAGGTCATCTAGTCTAACAGCCCTGCAGTGCGGAGGGACATCTTCAACTAGAGCAGGTTGCTCAGAACCCCGTCCAACCTGAGCTTGAATGGTTCCGGGGATGGGGCATCTACCACCTCACTGGGCAACCTGGGCCAATGTCTCACCACTCTCACTGTAAAAACTCTTTTTTATACCTAGTCTAAATCTCCCCTCTTTTAGTTTAAAGCCATCACGTCTTGTCCTGTCACAAAAGGTCATGCTAAAAAGACTGTCCCCATCTTTCTTATAGGCCACCTTTAAGTACTGAAAGGATGCAATAAGATCTCCCTGGAGCCTTCTCTAGGCTGAACAGGTCTTTGAGTTTGTTTTGAGAAGATAATGACAACACAGACGGTAGTTGCTGTGTTTTCTGCGTTCTGGGCATCTCTCAAATTCTTTGCATTTTCAAAACAATACCTAACTTCCACCCCACAGAAGATGCTATAATTATTTTGGGTACAAGAGGGAAAATTCTTCGCTGAAAGAAGTGAAGAATCTCTACCCTAGATGTTGTGATCTTTAGTTATTTGTAAACTCTGCCATGTCTCTTTGCACTACTGTGTCCTTACAGTACTGATGCTGTTGGCCAGAAAACTGTTTTGTAGTACTGAGAAAACCTCTATCAGGACAAAAAACAATGATTGTGATCTTCAGCCCAGTGCCTGGGAATTCCATCAACTGATTAAAATGATTATAAAATACATTTTTAAACATCGTATTGTTTTGGAAAAAAGCAAAACCAGCAATAATGTTCTTCCTTCATCTTATTGAAGTACAGCCATTGGAACAAATTGGATTCCTTTGGGGAAGTCCTGCTGGCCATGCTTGGAGCAGGGGCAACGGGAGAGACAATCTCCAGAAATCCCAGCAAACCTCAACTAGCACAACTTGAGCCCTGGTTATGAGAGCACGTGCTTTAGTGAAGGAGGTTCTTAATGGAGTGTTTTTTCTATCATCTCTGGTATGTATTTACACTCTGTACTGACACAACCTGTCTACTACTTTGATAGAATCTATGTGACTCAGCACCAGCCTTGCTTTGAGATGCTTCCAGTAGTGCAGATCCTCCAGCTGTCTCCCTTTATGTCATCCCAAGTTCAGTGCACTTCCTGTTTTAAGCAATGTACGTATCTTTGTTGAATTCTTAGGTGGTTTATTGTGTTACAGTTTTGATGTCATTTTCTCAGGGATATAAGCGTACGTTGTGTTCTGGTGTATTGTCACTGAACTGGAGGCTGTCGGTGTGTGCCTCTGAAGCAGGAACACCAGCACTTGCCCTTGGCGCGTAGCTTGAGACGGGTGCAGGCGGGCTGGGCTCTGGGCTTCCTCCTGGCGCAACCAGGAGTGAAAACCCTGCGCAATGTTTACACTTTCAGGTGAAGGCTGATGCCTGCTTTGCATTTGGATTTCCACTCTAACAGGATCCTTGGGCTGTTCCTGCAGGGCTGGATTAACAGCATCACCACCAGGCACTTTCCTCTCTGCTTGGCTTTGGCGGTTGCAGCTTCTCCCCTCCACAGGGTCATGCCCAAACTAGATTCCTTTTATGTTCCTTTCACCCGTGTGACACAAGTCACTGGGAGATTTTCTAGCGCAGGCTGGAGCTGCCAGCTCTCTGAAGGTGCCTGCAGCTGGAGCTGCGCAGCTGTGCCCGGGGAGTTGCACATGCTTCAGTTTGCTGACTGCTGTTGGAAATGCCAGTTGGAGTTGGGGCTTCTGATGGGATCAAACCCAGCAGCTCCTCAGTCAGGAGCCCGGCGTGGCCGGAGCAAGGTCTGTGATGTAGAGGCTCCATACCCTGAAACTGGCTTTTTCTTTTTAAATTGGTCCAATGATTTTTTTTTAAAGGCTTTATGGATATGCAGAAAGATCGAAATGTAAGCCCTTTAATGAACGTTAATAATGAAAAATGGAGTGATGCTGTTCTTAAGATGGCTGCAGCACAGAGTAAGCTTTCCATACGATATGCTCAGCTGCTGCAATTATTCCTTATTCCAACATTTGGGGAAATGAAACTAAACAGGAATACCTGCTGACAGGCCAGTAATGAGTACAAAATGAAACTGAGTAAAAACAAAGTGGAAAGAACAAGGTCACTTGGTGCAACTGCAGCCTGGGAAGTTGCAGAGGAAGGGAGGTGTAAGAAAGCAGCACAAAATGTACTTACTTACACAGGTGAGGTTGTCATAAATTTAATGTGTAACTAAGATAAAGGGATCCAACTTAGTATCTCCCTGTACTTGGTTGTAAAACTTGAAATCACGTTACCTTTCCCAAGTTTTACTTTCTGTGCTCATTTGCTTAGCTGTGAAGGAAGTGGAGATCAAAGGTGGCTGCTTGTTGCTTGAAAGGGTTGGGATTTTTTAATTCTAGTTGTGATGAGAGTGAAGCTTCCTGGGCTGCCCAGTGGTTTTCCAGGTAACTGAGAAACTTGTGACGCACGTGCTTTGTCAGAGGGAGGAGAGGTGTCCTGACACTACGGGAAAGCACCGAGGCTGACTGGTGGAGTCAGTGTGTAAGTGATTTGTGTTGTCTGGGCTTCCTTGCAGAAAAACACTTGTGTCAACTTTCTTTACGGATCACTGCTGGTAATGCAGTTTTTATTAGCAATCTCTTGATCGTGAAAAAACAGAAGGAAAATTCAACGAGGATACTTTTCAAGCATGAAGAGAACCCTAGATATAAATACACCTATTTTCTCTAACAGGTTCAGCTGAAATTTTCACAGCAGCGAGATGCATGTGCACAGGTCTGAGCAGCAGATGAGAGGGCTGTGCAGACTGGTGGAGGCCCTGAGCACTCGAGGGCTGCTGGAGACGAAGGCTGTAGCAACACAAAGAAGCTTCCAACTCCCCATCTGGAAAAATCCCCCACAGGAGCACAGGCAATGGCGATGCCATCTGTCTCTTCCGCAGAGCAGATCTCCTCTCCTGGGAGCAGGAAAAAAGCTGGCACAGGGAGGTGGCCTTTCAGTTCCCCACTGCACGGAGGTTGGATGCAGATTGCTGGGTGTTACCTGTAGAGACCAAGCTGCTCTAGTCTGTTCCCTCTCCCTTTTTTCGGTCATGTTTGTCTAAATTCCAGTTCTCTTTGCCTTTTTCCTTATGACACCTTCCTCCTTCCCCTCTCTCCCCAGCACAGAAGAAACAATGGATTCCTTCCTCCTCTTCTCCCCTGCCTTTTTGGGTTTTTTTAATGCCCTTATCCTGTTTCGGATCTTCTGCAGTCCCTCCTGGGGGGTGTGTTATGAACTGGCAATAATATCTCTTCCTTTAGATAATTATTTTCTCTGGGGCAGTGTCCTGATGCTGGATGCTCCTTGGGTTGCTGTGGAGACTTCAGGGACCCAATACACAGCTAAGCTCCCTTTTAAAGGGTGAAAGGAAGCTGCAAATCTCTTAGCCCTCAGTCTCTCAGACAAGTGCAGATTTAATGAGCGACAAGGAGGAATGGCAGTTAAAGCCTACGGGGCAGTCCCTCCTGCTCGCATCAGCACGACCTGGTGTGGCACACAGACTGGCACAAAGTCCTGGCCACAGCCTCCAGTGTAGGTCAGGACTATGCCTGCTGCTGGTCTGGGTGTGGTGACTTTCCTAGAAGACATCAAATACTGTAGACAACAGAGTATTTGACTTTCAGGAGGCTGTATTAGCTGTACTCTTTATGAGTGAAATCTCATTCTGGCTGCTACACTTCCTTACTGTAGCAAAGCTGGGTGAGTTGAATGTTGCCATCTGACCCACACCTCTAGGACCACTTTGTCTGTATAAAACCTACATGCTCAGGTTTGCTGTAAAATCTTAACTGCTGTATTTTGGCATGAAACACAGTCCTGACCAAAGAAAAGAGCATGTCTCCTACTGAGTTTTACAGTGATTCCTATTCCTATTGGTATTTTAAATATCAATTCTGCTGCAGGAGCACAACTAGAAATCCCTAGGGTGAGGAGATAGATAACCACCCCTTGCCTTTTGTCACACTCTTATTTCTTTAGTAACTAGAGATAGAAGGGAGTGAGTTGCTTTCAAAACAAACAAAACCCAATCATCTGGTCATCTCTCACCATCCAGCATCCATAGAAGGACATCCCTAAATTTGTGTGGCTATCTAGCTCATCAATGTAAGAAACCTGGGGAGAGCAAACCAGACCATCTCTCAGCCCCTTATAAAACATATTTATTTTCATTCTGGTATGAACTACCAAGTTCAACCCGTCCAGAGTTTTCTATAAAAATAATTAAAATCCCAGATAAGACATTAATGGAAAATTGCTGATGGAAGACATTTACATATTCTCTTTAAAACATGGGAATCTAAACCCAAATATCTTCAGCATCCTCAAGTTTGCTGCCTCAGTCTGCAGCCTGTACATCCTGAGACCTATGTAATCCACTTCTCCAGCAGTGTGCGAGGCCTGCAGCCCAACTCAAGAGAAGTAGTTAAACTCCTGGAACACAAGCCTTAATCATGTCCTTTCCCATCCTACTTCTGCAGAACCACTGAGGCTTTCCACCTCTGGCACCCATCCCTCCTTCTCCCCTGGGTACCCACTGATCTCATTTTCTAAGAGGAACTGGGGAAGCCCTGCCAGGCAGCTCTATGAAAGTTGCCCAAGAAGTTTCAACGCCCTATTCCTGGATGAGACTGTCCCATCCTATAGTTACCCTGCTTGGCTCCAGCTAGTCTGCAGACGCAGCTTCAAACTAAAATCAAGACAATATGACCTCCATATTGCTCCCTCCTCCCCTTATTTAAGCAGCTAAGTGAAATACAAACATATGGACTCCATAAATTCTTTTATGAATGGCCTTGTGTTAAATACTCAGCCAAAGCAATGGTTATCATTAAACAAATAATGACAACACTAGAGCATAACACAAATTATACGCAGGACAAGATCCTCAGCTGCGTAGCTCAGTTCTCCCAGTGACACCAGGCTGATTTACACCAGTCCTTTGGGCTTGGTGTTGGGGCAATCAGCTAACAGCTACGAAACCAACTAGGAATCCATGCTAACCTCTTGCAAACCTGAAAGAAGAGTTCTCTCAGCTCCCTAAACTCTGAATGAAATGGCACTTTGTAGTGTTTGCAGAAAGCAGTACACAAACACTGGAACAGGCTGGCAGGGAAGTGGTGGCGTCACCATCCCTGGAGGTATTGAAAAGACACGTAGATGTGGTGCTTATGGACATGGTTTAGTGGTGGCCAGGCAGTGCTGGGTTGGACTCAATGCTCTTAAAGGTCTTTTCCAACCTGAATGCTTCCATGATAGTAAATCTTTCAATAAACATACAGCATAATCAAGAATGTACCCGCAGCTAAGCAAACCAGACTAAAACAACTGAAATAAACCACTGCTGCAGACAGGTTTAAATATAGACTGACTCAAAAGCATGTGAAGAGCAGTTCTACTGCTGGGGCAAACTGTCTCTCAGTAACATGAAATGCCACAGGGAATGTGTCAGGATAGTTTGCTACAACAAACAAACACACATGCACACTCCTTCCAGCCCACTGAATTTTTGGGGTATGTAATGGTAAACTCTCATGTGCAATCTAGGTATTCCCAAAGCTTTCTGAACAGTAATGAAACTAGAGCACGTATCAAAATAACAATCTTAAATGTATGTCACACCTTCCAAGGAGCTGAGTTCATAGCACTTTTGCTTGTGTGGCATCTGACCAGATTGTCAAAAGCCATTCTTACAGGGTGCTGCAGGGTACTATAACTTCAGTGATTCATGCATGCAGCTGTTGGAACTGCTTGTTGGGTTGTGAAAAAGCTCACGGTGCCAAGTGCTGATCTAAGAGAACTCAGATCTCCATCAGCCGCCTTGGCTCCGAGTAGTTACTGAACAACAGATGGTAGCATGAGTTAAGCAAACTAAGAAAATATTCTGAGTGGAGGAATAAAGTTAAAAGCCTCACAAGAACTGAAATTCTTGAGAAAATACAGAGAACAAGTGTTGAGATTTGAACTAGTTTTTTATGTCCAAGTGATGTGTGCCGCTAAACTTTAAAGGGTAGGCTCATTTCTGACAGTGCTTCTGAAGCACTCGTTATTATGAAAGTTTTCATTTGGGCAGAAGAGACTGTGTGAAACTAATACTACAGACATTTCAGATACAGCTCAAAGCTACAACTCTTGTCTACTAAACTAGACTTGTTCTAGAAAACACAACCAAAGACAATACCTGGCACTCAGGAAAAGATGAAAGAACCCCAAATCACATCGTTCTGCTGTAGATCACGAGCACCAGCAGCAATGAAGGGACAGCATCATGAGCTTCGACGATCTTTTCAGCAGAGCAAGGACAGCACTGCACTACCACAAATGGGGAACTTCCTAGTGTTAAGGTGAGCAGAAGTGCACCAGCTCTTGCTGCATCCACATCAGCATCGGCAGGGAAGGCACAAAGTCGGTACAAGATGCAAGAAAAAAGGTTATAGCCACAATCCTAAGCACAAACACACGGAAATATGAAAGCACGTGGAGTAAACAAAGAGTGGAAGACTTGTACGAGTGAAGAAGGAAAGTCCTTCTAACTTAGTTTACAGCAGCTTCTAGCTGTTGGTCTCACTAAGATAGTGCACTCCAGTATTGGATAGGTGAGGAGCAGAAGGTATTTTCAGGACTTGCAGATGCTTGTGTTCAGTGCTGATATGAACACACATGAATGAAGCAGTTTGCTATAGAAATTCTTTACTCCATGCGATGGCTGAATAACAAAGCTCTTGCATTCCTGTGAAACTCTGACCCATCTACATACACAGGTATCTTAAACCAGCTCTGGGACCCCACTGAGACCAAGTTCTCTCATTTTCAGAGAAGTGAGGACTTCCACAACAACCTGGAGTTCAACCCCACTCTGCAGAAGATGAAACAAGGTATGAAGGAAGCTTTCTTTTAACATTCCTGCGTGGAGACCATGAAAATCTGCACATTGCCTGTTTTCAGCCTTAGATTTTACTAGACTTTAATTCCTTACACTGTTCATCCAAACCGACTACAGCCCCAGGTTTCTAAGCTTGTTTTTACTGCATTTGAAAATATTTTTTAAATCTACTTTGGAGCAGTAAATAATCTTGCTATCACGGAAAGAGAAATCAGAACAATCAGTTACTCATTTAGTGAGGTATTACTCAGTGCAAGAAAGCGTGGGAGAATCAAGCTCCTAAAATGAAACTCACTGGGACCGAGATACATAAAAGTGCATTAATTTGTGTATGTAAGCTACTTGGCTGAAAATTCAATTGTTTCTTTAGGGTTAGAATCTATATTCTGCAAAGCGCTGCACACCAGAGCACAGCCCCGCAAGACACGTAAGGATATGAGTAAGCTTCACCGTAGCAGTAGTTCTAGCAGAGTAAACAGGATGTAAGAGTGGACATACTCAGACCACATATCCTTTTACCAGTTCCTCGTTTCTGACAGCTAGCAGTAGTCAATGCTTAGGAGAACAGAAGAAGAATGCAGCAGGTCTAAGAGAGGTGAAGAGTTCCAACAGTACTGTAAACCCCTACGTGTATTCAAAAGCACCAGACATGAACACACAGTCTTGCAGCCCCACGAGAAGTCATAAAATACGTTTGCTTTTGATTGATAGACTCTGAAGGCTACAGATGTGCCCCATCTGTGAACTGGAAGTTCCAGGCTTCCTGTCCCTTAGTGTTGTCTCTCTGCACTGTAGGGTCTCCAGGACAGCTTAAAGCCTCCATGTGCATCAGTAACACCTCTGGGTCTCATCGCTGCTCTTCTCATCTCTGCTCTTGCTAATGCAGCCTGACAGTTTGTCTTTACCACAGCAAGGACACGCTGACTCAGGTGCAACCCGTCCCCCAGGACACCCAGGTCCTTTCCTAGTCAGTCAGCACCCAGCCTGGGCTATGGACGCTGTGACTCTGTCCCCAGAGCAGGACTCCACACTTACCCTCACCGAATCGAGAGGGCCCCTGGCAGCCCTCTCCCATGGCTTGCTGAGGCTCCTGGGCTGCCACCCCTTGGGTGCTGACCACTGCCCCCAGTGCAGCATCATCCAGGGACTGGCTGGCTGATGTCCCATCATCCAGGCAAAAACATCCACCAGCATCAGCTCCAGTAACAACCCCCGAGCAATGCTACTGGTAATCCACTGCTAGTTGGGTTTGTCCTTTGTAAAGCTCCTACCCACCTTACGGTTCACCTCTCAAACCACACCTCTCCAACAGAGCTTCTACAGCAGTACTTTTGGGCACTGTGTTGAAAGCCTTCCTAACGTCAAGGTGAATGCCATCCACTCTGCTCCTCTCATCCGGTGCTGCTCATCTCACCAGGAAAGGCAGCTAGCTCAGTCAGACATTGTTTGCCCTTGATAAATCCGCGTTGACTGTTCCCAGTCAGGTTCTTGCCCTTCATGTGTCTGGATGTAGTGCTGGACACAGCATTTGTGAGGATTCACACGATAACCTTCCTGAGGACTGAGGTCAGACTGACCAGGCCGTAATTCCTCAGATTGTTCTCTTGGGGTTTGTTTTTTTTAAGACAAGAGTTACATAACTTACATGTTGTCTGGCATATAAATGCCCTTGTTTGTTTATTATATTAATATCTTAAAATTCAAAGAAAAAAATAATGTGATCAATTTAGGGTTATGCATATGATTTATATTTTACTTTTGTCTTTGCAGACAGCAAAATGGTTTGTTTTGAATTACAGGCTATATTTTATGAATGGTACAAAATATTTTGGGTAAAAAATTCTGATTTGGAAACATTTGTTTTGGACAAATTTACGAAGGAGGTATTTCAAAACACTCTCCCCCCAGAATAACCCCTAGCAGTCCAATGATAACAGCATCCATCAAGCTGATTTAGGAAGAAAGCTAAGAACATGGGTAACAATCATCTACACAAAACTAACATAGTGGTGCCACCCTGTGGCTACAACGTGAAACTTCTACTGAAAAGGTTGGATGAATGTTTATCTTAAGCCTCCAACCTGACTGAAGCGGACTCCTGCACAAGAAGCCGCTGGCAGTTTTTGGAACTTCAGTGCAAGTTTAAGAGGATACATACAACAGCTCAAGGTAGTACCTGGTGATGCTGTGCAGATTTTGACGCTGCTGCGCAGGTTGGCAAGTGGACATGTGGCTCCATGACCTACAACTGTATTTGCCAGGGAAAGAAGAAAGAGAAAAGCATCTCTACCCTACAGAGTGAGTGACAACAGAACAAATAAGAAAGGGATCACCATCTCAACTATTACTTTTGAGTAAAACAATGTCAGGAAATACAATTAAATAAATCCTAAAGTAAATCCTACAACCACAAGATGTTTAAGCAATAATAACCTCTGCAAGAGAGAAGTAATATCACATCTCACTAGGTTTTAATGGAAATCACAACCACGAGAACCAAAATCTTGTAATAAAACTGTAAGCTATAATCATTTGATTCCAGCTTAGGCTTTTCCTAAAGGAAAAAAACCAAAATTACAAAAGCCTAGAATACACAACACTAGCAAATATCATTAAAACTTGTATTACAACTGTAGCAGTTCAAAACACAATCAGCTCTAAAAAGTATGGTATTTCAATATCTTTAGAGATAAAGTAGCTATACAAAACACAAAGATAGAAGAGTTACATATATAATTGTGATAGTCATTAAAATGTTATGAAATGTACAGTATCTGATCACTTTCACTCTATTGCAATTTTATTAATGTAAAATAGAAAGCAAGACTTGGAATTTTTTTTCTCCTTTTCTATCCACAAGCAGCATTGCTCTTTGAATCGCACAGCTCCTATATATTTTTTAAAGAAGCACTAGCATTTTCTGAAGCCTCTTGACTACTTTTAATAGGTTAACCAGTTTGCTTCAATAAGAACAAAACACAACGTTCAAAGCTTTGCTACCTTCCCCAGTATAACTCGGTAGAACAACCCCAAAGAGTGGAAGAAACACAAGGTGACTCAACACCAGGGGACCCAGGGACTTTCTCAGCCTTACCTGTCCTCATACAAAAGCCTGCTGCTGAAAGACACCCTCTTGGAAAAGCCTCCTGTGGACCCACCCATTTCACGTTCACAAACCTTTAATACCCACCATTACACAGGTTGGCCACACAGTCTCTGTGCTGCTGCAGCAGTTTTGTTCTGCCTGTCAGTAGAGCTCTTCTGTGGGGCAGTTTGAGGTTTTCCTCCCCCACGTTCCTACAGTGGCTTGGGACCTAAGCTTAGTCTGACAGTCGATGGGAAACCACTGCATAGAGGACAAGCTTGACATACACTGAACAAACTGTAAAGACGCACTGCCACAGTCTAGACAAACTGGACTTTCCCTGAGCAGGGAGCACTTCATGCCAGGGTGGTCAGTACTATAGGAATCTAGACGGAAGGGGAAGATGGCACAAATAGCTAATAGCTTGTTGTGCTGGTTCAGCCATCATCATTTTACGCTGCCATCAGTTGCCTGATCACACAGGCCAACACTGAACTCAGCAACATCCCCTCAGAATTCCTCTTTCAGACAGTCCTGCCACAGGTTCCTGCGGGCCCAGCTCCTCCACTGCCCACCGTGGTGCCAGCATCGTCTGCTGGACACAACAGACAGAGATGGCTCCCTCAGTGGCACTTCACATGGAAGGACACCACTAAGGGAACTCAGCAAGCTGCAACCAGCCCCAACAGAAGCCACACCCAACAGGAAGTTCTTCTGACTGATCAGCTCCTGGTTAATATAGTCCTGGCCTTGCCCACCACCCCAACCACGACCACCTGGGGGAGGGCAGAGCCACAGGTGGGCCGGGTTCTGCCTCTGAAACATGAAGGCCAATAAGAAAAACAAAACATTCTGCTGGGCTGTGACTCATTCACAGATCAACTCCAGCTCGGAGCCCACAACTCAGGCCCCAGCACTTCATAGCTGCATCGTCTGCCATGATGCAACAGTACTACACTAACCAAAAATTACAAAGAAGCACTGTTTGTAAGTCTGTACACAGACACCATAGGTGAGAGTTTAGTATCAGTTAAGTTTTGTTACGATTCAATTTTTCAATCCAGTCTGATCTTGTCAAACTCAAAACCAACATGCAACTACCAGCAGGGACCTGCCTGGTGAAAGACAGAGGGATGTATTCTTTGCACAGTGCTGGCATTTGCCCTTGTCTAAGCAACCTTCCTAGAGACCATTTGTGCAGTTTCAAAAGAATCAGCCCTAACAACCTAAGGGACAAAGATACTGTTTCCATTTCTGCTTCTTAGTTGCACCTCTTCAGAAAAGATTCAGAAGAGCTAAACCATTTGTAAATTGCTGCCACATCTTAGTATCTCCCAGCTGATGGTAGCAAATACAGCACAGCAGCAAACCATAAATGTCTTACCCATATCCATAAAGAAAAAAAAAGACTAAATCTTTCACTTAGACCTAAAAAACTTGGGATCTGTGTCCTGTCCTGAGATAAAATACAGCCGCATCTAGTTAGCACCTGCCTAAAAGGGAAAAAAAACACAACCCAAATCAAAAGGCTACAAATTGGCTACAAGTCAGGGTCCAAATGGACGCCAAAACCAAAGGAGACAGACTTAGGTGCTGGCAGTATTAAACAAAAGATGGCACGTGGCATTGCTTAGATTTGTGCCCTCAGCTAAGATTTATTTATTTAGGTTGTCTGGGCCATCTGTGGAATGGCTCATTTGTCTCCTGGAAAGCAAACAGGCTTCTGACCTGATCTGCAGAACAGAGGAATTAGTTACTGTGCACAGAGGACTAAGGTTATTTGTGTCACCACCAGATCAGATCTACCCACCAAGAACACGGCACTGCTATGAGGGATGCACGCAATGGACAAACGCTATTCAAAGAGGCAACTCAAAGGTATTTGGTCTTTTTACTGAAGTTCGTCACAACATGTATGATGGGTGGTTATATGTGTCATGTGTGGTTTTGTTCTAATGCAGATTGCAGATACTGAAGCCTAGTGAAGTCATTTACCACCTTAGATTGTCCTTAGAGAAATATCTGATATCTCTGAAACTACACATCTCTAGCATTTATTCACATATTAGGCTTAAAAGAAATGGTTTTATTCTGATTAGATCAATTAACTTCCTTTTAGATATAAAATTGTGCTCTTTAAGACTTATTTCAGCAGTAATGGTACACAGGCCTCAAAAGAAGTTTCTCATCCATCCGTAAAATCATTACTGCAGGATATTTTCACCCATCTACATGCTGGCTCCTCAGAGGATCTCCTTCCCTCTGAGCAGGAGGCAAATTTTGATTTTCAACACTTTGCACTGAATAGGAAGGGATGAACACACAATAATAAACTGCAGAAGGGGAGATTTAGATTAGATGTAAGGAACTTCTTCACTCTCAGGGTAGTTAGTCACTGGCACAGGTTGCCCAGGGAAGTTGTGGATGCCCCATCCCTGGAGGTGTTCAAGGCCAGACTGGACGGGGCCTTGAGCACCCTGGTCTAGTGGGCGGTGTCCCTGCCATGGCAAGGGGGTTGCAACTAGATTATCTTTAAGGTCCCTTCCAACCCAAATCATTCTATGATTCTATGAATAACAACACATTAAAAAAAAAATCCTGCTCAGTTAATGAACCACAGATTTTCTAGCTCTCCTATGCCGTCCTAGGAGTACCCAGCGTACAGCTCTATGACCAGTGCCAACAGACCAGTAGCCTTGTGAGTAGGAGCTCATTAGAAAAAAAGAAAAATCTTTGGACCTCTCATCTGAAGATTCTTCCCTTCACATATTTTTTTTTTCCTGTGGGCAATATAAAGATCTAAAAACAGTGCCCAGTCCTACCTCCCATTGTTCACCTAAAAACTGCAGGATTCAATAATCTGTCATTCTTTTGGGAGACAGAAGCAGTTTTTCACACCTTCTGAAGCCAGAGAAGCAGGTGAGCTGGTAACTGCTAGAAACTACTTACTTTATGCATGATCCAGCACCCCTATGCAGTAGCTGCCCGCACTGTTCTGTGCTCCGTGCTGTTCTGTGCTACTCCTGCCCTACTCCTCCCAGCCTCTAAGCTTTCCCTTCCATCCCTCCTGCTTTTTTCTTCTCCCAGCTCTTCACCTCTCATCAGATATCTGTCCTAAGGAACAATCATCTTCCAAGGGGCAGGCTAGAGGATAACAAATAAGAACTTTCAGCCACAAAATCCATGTCATTGTTTACAGAGGACAGCTTTCCATGAAATACAGCCGTGACTAAATGAGCCAAAAAAACATATCTATCAACCACTCTGAAACACAAATCTTTCGTAAACAACACGTCTCATCTCTCCGGGAGCCTAGAAGCAAAACAGTATTTTCAGTCTCTCACTCTCAGGAGAGAATGAGAAAAAGCAGACACATACTTAAAGGTTTCAGTCTGAAAAATATGCTTGACTGAAAAACATTTTTGTTCACTGCTTAAAGCTTCAAATGAAACAAATCCAAGTTTTAAAATTATTTCCTAAAACTGACATGTAAATGCAGTAACCCACAGATTCTTCCCATTCATACAACTTGGCTCTGTGTTTTTAACATGACTACCACAGGAACAACCATTTTTCTCTGCCCTATGACACCTGACAGCTAGAAACTGCACCGGAGAGCTGCCATCACCCCGATTTAATCTATTACAGTTTTGAAAAGATGGATAATACTGGGGGGAATTACTGCACACACTAATACTTCCACTGCCAGCTCACTTCACTGACTGAGACTTTGGTTTTTTTGGAGGTGGGCACAAGATACATTTTTCCAGTTGCTCAAAATCAAGACTGAAGTGAAGAAAAGTAAACTCTCCCATTTTCACTAGCCACACAGCATGCAGAACGGGGAAACAACCCAGCTCCATCAGCCAGACGAGGCTAGCACACAGAGGGTTGGCCTAGTAGTAAAGTGACCTGCCCCAGGAAACCCTAAAGGCCACAACTGTTTTTAAAGTGTCTCTGCATAGTTATACAAAATATTACACTGGGGCTAGAAATAGCATCATCTTGCACCTCATTGTAGCCAATATTTCCAAAGCCATGCAACGTGCAGCTATGAAGTACAGCTATTCAGCAACAGAATAATGGAATCATTCCAGCTGGAAAACATCTTTAAGATCATTGAGTCCAACCATGAACCTAACACTGCCAAGTCCACCACTAAACCACGTTCCTCTGCACCTCACCTACATGTCTTTTAAATCCCTCCAGGGATGGTGACTCCACCACTTCCCTGGGCAGCCTGTTCCACTGCTATCACCCCACTCTCTGCTAAAGCACTTACTATTCTGTTTGGTCAGTTGCTGTATTCTGAAATGTAAAAATACCCAGTATGCTTTCAACAGAAGATCAAATAAAGATGTCCCCACAAGAGAGGTCTCTCAGCTTGCATTGCAAGGGCCTTTCAATCTCTTCAAATAGAAACAGCTAGAGTTGAGGGGAAGAGGTAAAAAAAAGTTACTCCACACAGAACATACTAGTCACAGTCGAGAAGACTGGGAAGCACAAGTGGCAGACTTTGCTCTGGGAATTCAGGGCAAATAATTTGGGAAACACAGCATTGGCTATGAGTGCCATGAGAGTTTCTTTTCCCACTCAAATCTGTTTCTTTTTTCCTACAGTCTGAAATCAGCCATTTAAATAATCATTTTCCTGAGATAAAGGCCACTGTAGTTTTGTCTTACGCATGGCTGGTTTGCAAGATGAAAAGATCTAGTGCTTTTATTTTAGAAAATATAGCCAAAACAGTAGAAGAAAATTACTTCTAAGGGGCTTTTCAGTAGTACTTAATGATAATCTCACACCCACAGCACAAACAATATTAAGCAAACTGTTCTTTGCAGTGATATGAAAGGAAAATGAGGAATGAGCTAGTTCACGGAGATGTACACCTGGGTGCTGACCATTTTTCAGACCACCCCATGAGCTATTTTTGAGTGTGTATTCAGGACAATATGAAATTCACAGTGTAAATTATCAACTTATACAAACAAACCACTTTCCAGGAAAAGCCTTGCAAGGAGAGTACAGGAACACAAGTCTTTGATACTTAACTATTAAGAAAAACTTTTCTGCTCCAAGCCTGGTGTCCTTTCTATCAAAGCTACCACATAAAGAACAATTAAAACCATTCAAGCTGTCAGTAATCCTAAGGTTTCTGACAATTTAAAAAGAATTAACCAGAAATCAGTCAATTCTCTATTTGGAAAAGCCTTCAGAGGCCTGGATGATTTTCCTAATTAGCTCACAAAGAAAACGTCGTGTGTCCTGAAGAGATTTACACTCACCTGAAAGCCTCAATGTGCAACCGATTTCTATTCCAATCCCACAAGAGTGTGTCCTAATATGAGCAACAAGTTGAGAGATGCTGGGTGAATATTCTAAAGTCTGTATCACATAAGGAACATGAGGTAAAAAAAATGAAGTGGCCCCTTCCAGATAGGCATATCACAACTAGGGAAAAGGAGAAAGTTGACTCAAAATAATCTATAAAGCCTTAAAATATAAAAGTTTTATTTAGCTACAATATTAAAAAGTACAATATAAAGATATAAAACATAGAAATTCCATCATTCATTCACATGGTAAAAGGATTAATTGACCAGCCGTAAGGAGGAGACTTCATGAAATTTATGGGCATCTTAGCCGTAAAGGCTATTTCATCAAGGTTCAGACTTGAAATATTGAACAACCATTGCAGAGAACTTGCTCTCCCAGATCACCATAGCTAGGGAAAAGAAAAAAGAAAACCAAAAGAAACAAAAGTCAGTGTGTCTCCTGTTTCTGGAACATAACAAAGAATGCCATCCTATTCCATTATCAGCTGTACCCAGCAGGACTCCCACACAGCACACTCAGTATTTCTTTATATTGTAGAGCTGTTAACTTCGATGGCAAGAACTTAAGGCTGGGAGCACATTCACTCACCACTGGACAGCACACTACACTGCTGGTGGGAAAGCAATAGGAATTTTTGCCTTCTAGAACATTTAAATGAGAAGCTAAACTAGCTTTGCACTAAGATTGATTAGGCTACTTCACATAAGCATTGCATCTTCCATGTTTAAGACAGTTTTACTGTTGCTAAAGTAACACGAGTTCAAGCCCTTTATGCGGATGAGCTAGGTTTCTGTCGGGTCTTCACAGGCTACAGCTAATTTCAGGGCACCGATAATGAAAATAAGCTTAAAAATTCAAAAGGCGCTTACTCGGTAGTAGAGCACAAAGAGCAGGTAACTGCATTACAGCTGCTGCAGAGCCTGCTGCAGTTCGGGCAGACAAACCGGTCACACTGCGTGCACGCTTCCTTGACATCGGCAGCTCTTACACACGATGAGCAGGCTTTGGAAACTCCCACGGGTGGAACTGCTTGGAAAAGAGGCAATTAAGAAGAGATGCACTTTCCAGCAAAACAGAGAAAGCACCTGGAAGTTCTAGGAAGCGCCGAGCGCGGTGTCTCCCCGCAGCATGACAGCTACAGGCGGCACTTTGCCGAAGACACTTGCAGGGCCCGCTGCTTAGGACGTTCTCGGTTCTTCTCCTCCTCAGTGTCAAGACCACAACGAGACTCGAGCAGATCACACATGCAACACTCAAACCTAACTTTCTTTAGAAAAAAAAATAA